>JAPMOQ010054519.1:164146-262386 GCA_026543055.1 Argiope trifasciata
TATATATATATATATATATATATATTCTGAACAATAAGGTATAAGACATGAGAAAATATTCCTGCGTACGGTTTTTATACGCATTTTTTAAATTTTAAAATGCTGTAAAAACTGTTTTTTTTAATGTAAATTTTTAGAAAGTTATAACGAAAATAAAGTCAATATTTCTTTTATTTTTTAATTAAATTTTTAAAAAATCACTTTTCTATCCTTCAAAGTAAATATTTGCCAAATTTCATAGATAAACGGTGTGGTGTGTTGAGAGCCAGCATATCTCGTACACATAGAGACAAAACTTTTTTTCTTATGTTTACGCATCCAAACTTAGTTAAAACGCCGATACCCTTTCCCGCCAAATACTCTTGCCAACAGATAACATGTTTTTTGCAAACCTAGACTAATTACTCCCTACCCCCTTTTTTCAATGGGCTTAGAGTGATTTATTGGTCTTTTATGACCTGTACGGAAGTGGTAGTACGCATTTGTCCCAATACCAAGAGGGCCATATACAGAGGACAAAACCTGATGTCGACGAAATCGCCACCTATTGATGGGGGAAATGAGGCGTGGACCAAACTAACGAAGGAAGGTTTGATTGACAAGCCGAATAACACCCAACAAGAAAAGAATTCCTAGTCCCCAGAAGATATTGCTGTGTAGGAGTGTGACATTCAGAAGGTCAACCGACCCACCAAACTGCCCCCAATAAAACTTCCCCTTATTCTTTGATGAGGTCTTCTGAAAACCGACACTGTCTTTGTACATCACGAGAGGGGTTTTTTGAACCACCCAAACTCGTTTGGAAAATATACCCTTTGAGTTGCAGAGAAAAATCGTTCTGAGGGCCGCGTGAATAAGACTTTTAGAACATGGAACACATCACTGATTAATTATTGAAGTACTTTGATTTTGAGACATTTAATTGCTCTTCATAATTCTGTTAATTAAGATTAGAGAATCCGGTAATTTAGAAGGAATAATTGAATAATTTAATATTTATAGTATTTCGTTTAGCAAGACTTCATTTTTAGCAATAAATGTGATTGCTAATTTTTTAATCCAAGGGAATTGGGGAAGATCTATGTGCCTATGTAAATGTAAGACTTCAAACTCATCCCTAAACAATGGGCTCAACCCTTTCTGTCAATAGATTTAGTACTAACAGCGAATTTAAAGAAAATATCCCTAATTTTTAAAATTTTATATTTTAAAATAATTTATTTAAAAATATTAAATAGGCTTGAATGAAAAAGGAAACGAATAAACGTGAATTTTCCAACCCATGCTACGTATTTGATACTAGCCACCTTTGGCGACCAGCTGGTTCGCCATGAGTAATGCGTTCTAAAATTTTCAATTAAATCACATATTCATTAGCCTTGAGGTAATTCCGAGCATTGATTGGCCTGAAATTAATATTTTCTTTAAGATGATGGACGGAAAGGTCTAAAAGAATACGTTTTCCTAATAATATTCTTTGATTTTATAAATCAGTCAGTTTTAATTGTTGATTTAGAAGACTGATTGATGTAGCAACTTCCATTCAAAATATTAATAAAAATATTTTTTAAAATATGGCTCACAAAGCAAAGTATGAAGAAATCTAAAACTCATTATTCATAAATGCATTGTTTGACTCAAGCTACATAAAATGTAATTATTTATATCATTTAGATCAAATTAATAGCATTAAACAATATATATGCCTATTAATAATATTTTACAAATTGGCCATTGGACCGGAATTTTAATGCATATCCTGTATAAATAAAGATAATTTATCGAATTAATGATTTAAATATTGCAAACGATCATAGAATCTTTTGCCTTGCATTTTTTAAAAAAAATATCACATTTTATATTTATTTTATTTTATCCAGTCAGGATCTGAAAATTGCATTTCTTTAGATTTATTTGCTATGACAGTTGTTTTCTTTTTAATTTGAACTTTCGTCATTGTTTTCTTTTATTTTATCCAGTCACGTGGTAAAAAAAACATGGTTAAAATATTTCTTTAAAAATTCGTTAAAAATAGAAGCTTAAGTTATACATTAAAACACTGATACCATTGGAAAGCTTATTTTTTAATCTTTAAATTGATGTAAAAACCATGTTTGTGTGATAATATTTTCGAAAGTGATAGCGGAAAAACCTCGATATTTCGCTTAAATTTTAATTAATTCAAATTCTAATTAAAAATTCGAAAAAAGGGCTCCGATGTGCACATTCTCGACCTTCAAGATATACATGTACCAAATTTGATAGCTGTAGGTCAAACGGTCTGTCCTGTAGAGCTCCAACACGCACACTGAGCTTTATTATAAGTACTAGCCGCCTAGCTGCTGAATTTTATTTTTAATAAGTTCATCATCCTTTAATACAATATAGCATACACATGAAATAGTATTTTTTATTCATCGGTCGGTTATTGCTTCGAAATATCGGAGCAGTTACATCAGAAATAAAATGGTGAAAACCGTACACAGTAAAAATTATGAGTTTCTTATGCTACAGACGGATCCAGTAGCGATATATAGCTTTTAGTAAAAATATAACAGGTAATATTTTTAATTTATCAATCGGTTATTGCTCCGAAATGTTGGGAAGTATCAAAAATAAAACAATCAAAAACCGTATTATGAGCTTTTTATGCTGCAAATGGGAGATATATAGCAACCAGTTAAAGCATAACAGAACCACATATCATATGCAACAATATGAGCACATTTAAATAAAATATCCAAATATTTTGTATTAAAATATCTATAAACAACTAGCCGCCTTTGGCCACCAGCTGGTTCGTCATGAGTAATGCGTTCTAAAATTTTCAATTAAATCACATATTCATTAGCTTTGAAGTAATTCTGGGCATTGATTGGACTGAAATTAATATTTGCTTTAAGATGATGGACGGAAAGCTCTAAAAGAACACGTTTTCCTAATAACGTTCTTTAATTTTATAAATCAGTCGGTTTTAACTATCGGTTATGCTTCCAAAATATTAAAAAGTCTTTTTTCGGTGCTGTTGCCAAAATATTAAATGTTTTTTTAAAAAAAGCAAAAAATGGAAAAAATTAATGAATTAATGATACAGATCTTGCAAACGATTATAGAAATATGCCATTAAATTGGAATTTCATTGCATATCCTGTCTATATTCAATCAGGTGTACAGTAAATAAGGAAGATTTGTTGAATTAATTATTTAGATATTGTAAACGATCATAGAAACCTTTTCTTTGCACTTTTTTTTAGAAAATGTCACATCTTATATCTCTTTTATTTTGTCCAGTCACGTGCTAAAAGTTGCATTTCTTTAAATTTATTTTGCGATGATCATTTTTTTTAATTGAACTTCCGTCTTTATTTTCTTTTATTTTATCCAGTCACATACTAAAAAAAAAACATAATTAAAACATTTCTTTAAAAATTCGTTAAAAATAGAAGCTTAAGTTATAACATTAAAACCCTGATACCATTAGAAAGCTAATTTTTTAATCTTTAAATTGATGTAAAAATCATGTTTGAGCACTAATATTTTCGGAAGTGATAGCGGAAAAATCTCGAAATTTCGCTTAAATTTTAATTAATTCAAATTCTAATTAAAAATTCGAAAAAAGGGCTCCGAGGTGCACATTCCCGACCTCCAAGGTATACATGTACCAAATTTGGTAGCTGTTGGTCCAACGGTCTGGCCTGTGGAGCGCCAACACACACACATTGAGCTTTATTATAAGTATAGATATAGATAGATGACCTGGTATTTCTATGTAGCTAGGATACTGTTTTCTCCCTAATTTTCGCAAAAAAGAGAATGTCCTAAATTTTAATTAAATGAGTCATTTGAACCACATTGAAAAGAAAAAATAACTATTTTGAAAATAATGTTAGAAAAGGTAAGTAATAGCATTTATCCTATGTGGAATATAACCAACTGAATACGATAATAGGCATAAATTGGAAGAAAAAATAATTAATGAAATTGCATATATTAAATCAAATGTTTCCTGGTTTTGGATTGTTTCAAAATGAAAATTCATCTTGGCTTTGTAATAATATATATAATACGGTCACGTATATTTAACAAAGAAAGGAATAAAGAAACAGCAAACTTTTCTTTCTCTGATATCCGGAATACGTCAAAACTTATCCGCATTTCTGAAGACTCAGTTTTTATTTTTTTTATTATTTTTTTTTATTTGTAAGTAACTAAAATTTAAAAAGAAAATTGTTTAATGAGATTCAATTAAATAACTTGGTATGAATGTTGCTTCGCTCAAAATAGAAATTATGATTATCCATATATAACCCTGAATTGGAAGAAAAATAGTAAAATATATTGTTACATGAATGAAAATGCCCATTAAAAAACCTTATATCTCTGTCATATAAGAAAAAGTTTTTATGAAAGAAGTGATCAACTTAGCTTTAGTTAATTTTTATAATCCAGATTTATGGTTGCTAAAATCAGCTTGCTTTGGATCACTTACTCTCAAGAGTATATTTAACTTCAAATTCTATAGATATGCAACATTTACTACTAGGTTAAAAAAAAGGCTTATACTGTTCCACATTCTGTCCTAGGCATCTTTCTAATTTTCAATAATCTCACAAAAATGGGAACTTGGAAAAACGAAAGTATTTAAAGTTTAATTAATATAAAAACTTTCTCATTCAGCATTGTTTATGCGCATTACAGATTATATTCTCATCTAATATATAATTAATTTCACTAACATTGATTCTTATACATCCAATAATTTATTACATTAAAAAGTCACGATTTAAAAATGGATACACTTTTTAAAAATTTCACTGTTGCATATTTACGAAACCTGAATTGTAAGTATAAGTTTAAAAAAGTATATTAAAATTATATTTTTATATCAAAGCCTACACATTATGTAAAAATAAACCGTTTTTTCATAATTTCATCATAAAAAAAGTTTAAAAGAAATATTGGTTGCAACAATGAAAGAGAATTGGGTTTCATTTCAGCAATTAAATATATATTAAAGTAAAATACGTTTACAATATTTTTTTAATATAGATTAAAAATATGAAAAAAAATGTGCAGCAAAAGAGTGACATTATTAATAAGGTTATTCTTTGAATTTAAAAATGTTGAAAAAACTTTTTGTGCTGTAAAATTTTAGGAAATTATCACGTAACACGCCAAAATTTCACTTCATTTTTAATTAATCAAAATTATTATTTTTCAGTCACTTGGTAGCTGCTCGTAATACTTGGTTTTTACTTGTTCTGTTAAATAATTATTTTCTCAAAGCCCAAATATAACCAATGTAAATACACGAATAGATCCAAAGATCAAAAGTAAAATATATGGGTACAGAAATGCTAATATACATTTTTTTTTAAAAAAATATTGCTTTGTTGTCATTTTGCTGTTAAAATTTTAATTTAATGATAACGATGCATGAAAATTTCTCTAAAAGCGTTATTTAAGATTTCTAAAATAGCTCTCAAATCACTAATGTAATTAGCAGATTTTGCACGGAGTTGCCCGTAACTTGATAAATATTAGCAAAATCAGAAATATAAAATAAAGCTATTAAATTGTATTGATCCTTAAAAAGTCAAAAAATAATCATTTTAGACGGGTTTAAAATTTTTTTTTAGAACGATATTGCTTAGGGAACTAATGTAATTTAGATACAGATGAGTACAGATCACCACGATTTTGAAGAAAACGTATTCAGAAATGTGAGAATATTCAAATATTAGTAAATAAAAGAGGATATAGATCTTCTTATATCTTACCTCCCTTTAAATTAATTTAATTCCAGTAATTATTTTTCCGATAAAAGCAATATAATTTTTCCATTAAGAATAAAATTTATTATCCTTTATTGCAAAATATATTAATAAGATGAACGTTATGTACAAGATAAAATGTATGAAACATTGATAAAAATCGTAGACAAAGTAGCAACGAATTATAAAAAAGAAAACAAATTATAGTTATAAAAGTGTGCGGAGAATAACAAATTTTGGAAACACTCTTATTTGTTTGAAAGTGTTTTATTTAAAGGTGTTTTGTCCTTTTTTTTTCTTTTGGGCCTCTATAATAGTTGATGGATCCCGAATTTTCATCGACCGTGGATATCTTGGATCAACAAGTTCTGGCAATAAAGTCAAAATAAAAGAAGTTCAATTTCTTCTCCATTTTTTGTTGCCAAAATATAGCATCACGAGTTATTTTTTCTGTTTTTTGCTCCTTCCACATTGAAAATATACAAAAGCACCTTTGCGTTATATGCAGTTGATCCTGAACTTGAAAATAATACTTGTGGTTCTTATTCACAGTTGTTTTCCCATCTTTGTTTAATTTCCAAAATGGATTTTTTTTTCTTTTATTGCCTCATCTGGAGAAATATTTCTATAGGATGTTGGGTATTTTACTTCAGCAATCTCATCCTTACCAATCAGCCCATCCCCTGCGCAGATGACCACAGCTGTGATGGTAAACAAAATAAAAATAAAGACAGAAAGAAAATGTTGAGGAGAAGACGTAGTGAAAACCAGATAAGAAAAGTCATAAACAATCAGAGGGTAAAGGGAGGGGTTATAGTGTATTCTTCCGCGAATGGGTGGAGTTAAAGGCGCATTGGGGGGAAAGTGTAATCTATTTTTCCAATTTAGGTCTAAAATACTGTTTTTAAACATTAAAAAAAATATTTTTTTAATATGCATCGGAAAGAAGATACCCAAAAGAATGCATCATAGAAGCTACTTTTATTTTATTTATGATAGAGTTTTTAATAAAAATGTTTAAATGGTGCAGTCGAAATTATGTCATATTTTAATAAATATTTAAAAAATACTATGATAAGTCCGAGAAAAAATTACTTCCATAAAAACCTGTGTTTTTATTTCTTCTATCAATTGCTGTTGATTTCATAAAACAGAAACCTTAATATCTAACGGAAAAAGAGCTTAGCATTTTCTCCATAGGATAACATTACGCTTGAAAATTGTAGGTGGCGTGTATACGGCACCCTTAATCTTAAAGAACTGAGCCATATGTTTTCCTGATGCAAAAGTTAGAATGTTAAGACTTTTGCGATGTCTGTTAAGACCCAAATTGTAACTGATCGACTTTTTATTTTATAATCCTTTTTGAATAACAGGCTGTTTAATCGTTTATGAAATATGCTATAATTATAAACAGGTATTGTTCTTGCCTTCATACTGGCTTGTTCATCTTAATATTTTTTAATGCAATTTGTGTTAATATTCTAATGATGTCGGAATTAACTTATAGCAGAGATCTAAGTAATGATATATGAAAAGTTCTTTCAAAAATATTCCAAAAATTCTTTCAATAAAATTAATTACTTTTAGAAGGATTCCCCTCCAATATTGAAAATTAGGAAATATAATTGATTACATTAACATTATAGAAAATAATTTGATTTTTTGACATAAAACATAGGGAGATTCAAATCTTTGTCATTAACAAAATACAAAATAATAATAAAATGCAACATTTCTATTAATAAGCCATTTTAAAGGAGACAGATTATAAACAGAATATGGAGTCTTAAGTTACTTTCATTTGCCTATTTCTTCGTCTTTAACTTCCACAGGTTAAACCCTTCTTCCATTGTAAGATTAACTTTTAATCAATCTTTTATAGACGTCTTGTTTTAATCAACATCAGATTGTTTATGTAACACAATTTACTTATCTCACTAAGTAATCTGCCCCATACTTAATGTAACACTGGTAGTTATAGTACCAAGCAAAGCTAGTGTCATAAGAGTGCATTAAACTTATTAAAATATTCATTATGAATCAACAAGTTTGATTTTTAGCTGAGATATAATAGATTTACTTTCTATATTAGAAGGTAGCTTAGATTTAAACTAACATAAAATGTGTTTTTGTTACAGTATTGGATAAAAGACACGATGAGACTTAGTATTTCAAATGAAACTTTATCATTCATTATAAAAGTGTAATTGCAATAAGATCGACATTTAAGATTGCATTCACAAAAGAAAAAAAAAACCATCTTAAAAATATAGACAATAATTTGGCTGTGTTTGTTTAGAGTTGCTCTTTCAAAATGATGGGTTCTGCCATTTTAAACATTGATCTGTAATGTAACTGGTTGAAATAAAAATTACCGCCCTTCACCCCATGATTACAAAATGAATAGGAGCATTCGAAATGTGCCTTAAGGGCCGCCGGGAGGAAGATTTGCCCAAAAATATGCAGTAGTCGAGAAAAGAGAATGAATCATGATTGCTTTTAGACTACTACACTGTTAACACTTTTTCCTCAGACTTCAAAATTACGTTAAATTTCAACTAATGACTTCTTCCAATGATGCTTGTCATTGAAAAGCCCACTGATAGCTGTCAACGATTTTAAGCCTAAATTAGAGTCCCTTGTTTTTCAGTTGCGCTAACTAGAGCCAAGAGTACTACTTAGCTACTTCATGCTTCACATTCGCTTGTACAACCCCTTTTTACAAGGGGGGCACATTGACACTACTCACAAAAAGAACACAGAATAACAACTATGCCTGAACCGGGACTCGAACATGTACGCCCAGAACACGAGGAAGACAAGCTACTCCTAAGACAGGGCGCCTGCCCTTATGACTTAAAATACTGATTATTTTTTTTCAATGCTTTAATCACTTCACTCAGATTTCAACATAGTAAAAACCAAAATGATTAATATATTTTTCCAAAATCAGAAGCATTTACAGAAAAAAACTAATTTCAGAAGGTAATTTAAGAATTATTTGCTCCGTAAGGATTATTTAGTTAAAGATTTTTTTGGAAACATTTCATAATCCTTTTTTACCTAATATAGAAGGCAAAATATTTGGTAGAAAAAGTAAATTTTAATGTGAAATTACCTTTTTAAGATCCAGTTACCTTTGTCAATATTCATAATTTATTTTCAACTGACATCAAAGGTACAATTAATAATCCGTATATCAAAAACATGCAATTTATGTTGCATAGTTAAGTTTAGTTATATTAACATCCAGTTTTGAAGCAACACCAGGGCTATTTTGGGCCGGACCTCGTCATTTTGTACCGCAGTTAGATGACGAGGACGATACCTGAGTTGACCTCCCTCTCCAAACTTCCACATCATACCAGAGGGAGGACATTTGATCCTGATGTATTTAAGGTGCAACAAACCCCTTCTGGCGGTTCTTCGCTGGAATCGGGTCTCGAACCTGCAACCCCCCGGCTCCGAAGAAGGCATGAGAAGTCGCGAAGAGAGCTGACGAGACAGGTCTGATGCTGTGCTCAGTCTGTTTCTTTTGGCAAACTGCCAAATACAAGTCCTCGTTTGGCGTTGTAACTTGGAGGCGACTTGTGCTGTAACGTCTATGTTGCAGCAAGCAAGCAAATAATAATAGACTTTAATAGTCTACTCACATTACCATCATCTTGGAATAGTTGCCAAAACTTGGAGATGATACTTTGAACGATTCCAAGTTCCTCGGATACTTCCAGCTGGGTACGTCCACATTCTAGAAGGCCGATAAATCATCCAAATACTTCCTTTGGTGTCATGCAGTTATTGCTCTGAAAAGCTTTTAAAGCGCTTGCGAACAATTTTATTTCTTCGTCTGTATTCCTTGTATATCACTCTCTCACACCCTCGCCATTGTGACTTACTATAAGTGCCATCTTGCAATTTGCATATAATTTTTGAAATTGTGTGTAGTCATTTTGCATGTGATATATGTATTTTAGAGTTCGATTTCCGCGTGACTCTGAATCATCCTAAATTTATGGATATGAGTGTATAATGGGCATTATGTTTAGTTAGTTGTACTTCAAAATTTTAATTATAATTCGCAAGATATAATATCCATATATCCACTGTGACTTGGACGGCATATTTAATGTGGCTAAGTTAATTGGCGAATTCTGGTCAGTCATTATGGGTGGTATCCTTATTTTATACATCTCTCAAAATGACGAATAGGAGTATAAGCTTCGTTGATGACAAAAACAGAAATCAAGAGCTTTCATACAAAATTAAAATTTTCGAAATCGGTTCGATTGAGGGTGGAACTCAGTTGTTGGTGCCCCCCCACGCCAAACAGAAAGTACAGTGAAGCAGTGTTTCCTCGATTTCACTCGGAAATGGACAGTGAAAGAGAACCAGCGATAGCTAATGGCATATGTAAAGTCAGAAGCTTTCACCTGACTCAAATATTGGCAAAATCGAATCAGTAGTTGAAAATGGAAGTTTGATTATCAGTTTTACTTCCTTTTTTAAAGATACAGATTCTCAGAAAATGATTTTAGGCTATTCGCTGTAGTAAGTAGTAAAAATTACTAGATAAAACTCTTTCTGAGAGTCTCAGGAAAGAGATGTAAATTTTGTTAGCATACACTAAATCTCTCACCGTTCCTTTTAAAAAATTCGTTTTGTGTCATTTTTCTTTGCAGTCTTGTGGGCCGTGCTGAATAACGCAGGTGTCCCGCAGGCAGGAGAAATCGACTGGACTCCCCTGGAGGAGCTCGAAAGAGTGCACGAAATCAACGCCGCGGGAACTCTGAGAGTGGCGAAAGCTTTCTTGCCACTTCTCCGGAAATCGAAGGGAAGGTTGATCAACAACACCAGCACTTGTGGTAAGAATTCTGGCATGAATAAACTTTTACATAATATTAAGGTGGGTCCACACGAGGCTTTTTATTGTCCGCAAGCGTTGCCTCTCTGCTGTTGTCCCGGCATTGTCCTCGTGTGAACACTTGAGACAACATTAATCCCGACGGGACAATCATTTGCCATTGTCCCGTTGTGGTCACGTGATTTTCCGGAAGTATGCGTAATCTTCTATTGCGGACAATAATAAGCCTCGTCTGAACTCACCTTTACTACAAAAATACTTTGAAAAGCGGGTGCATTCTGCGCATGGGCATTACGATTTCGCAATCTGTGTCGAATCGAGCCAACATGAGTAGGAAGAACCAAGTATGCTCCGTCTTCAAGCTAGCTCATTTTACCCGATCATAGACAGGCTGGAATGAAAATTTGTGTAAATTTTGTCATTTAAGGCTTTAAAGGCATGAAAGATTCGTTTATACCAGTCACTTTTGGTTATCTGTTTCTTGATACAGATTATCGATTTTTTTCTGTTAAATTATTATTATGAAATATAGTTTTTTAAATAATATTTTTTCAAGTCCATGAATTAGTTAATAGAAGCGTAGAATTCTGAACAGCTTTAAAAATTTCAATGAATCCTTTTAAAATTCACACGATAATTTGTTTTCATTTGACTGCTTCCATTCGAAAACAAGAATTTAAAAGCGGTTTCTGTACCACTCATATTAGCTTTTCATACTTAACTAATGGGATTCAATAATTCTTCAGGTGTCACAATAAACTTATAGATACTTTAATACTCACACTAGACACGTTTTAAAATGGAAAAATTTAACAAGTTCTAGAAAGGAAAGACAAATTTTAAAAACTTTCATTTTATTAAGAATCCAATTTCTTGACTGAACAAGCCGCTATTGGTTGCACTGAAATTTTTTTTCGGACGAATCTCACTTTTTCGGACCGTAGTCAAATCATTAAATGGCATGTGATTGAGCATCCTACAATCCATCTATTCATTATTATTATATTAACGACCAGACATTTATCACATGACAGGACAAGGTCTCCCTAACATGGTAAATCTTTTGTGTAAGCAACTTTAGGACACGATCTTCCCCTCCTAAAACACTCACATTGTAGCTACATCATCCAGAAAATAACATCAGACCGGATCAATCAATTGATGATGAATATAACCCTGGTTAGCTCTCTTGTTTTATTCCTTCCTTCATTTTATTCCCAAAGCACCTAATTCCATTTTTCTGATAATGATCATTATCAATTCCTTTATTTTATTCCCGCAGCACCTAAAAGATAACTGTCAACTTTGCTGATAAGGAGTGGTATTCAACTTAGTTTCTTTATTTTATTGACGACTGGTATAATGCGGTCTTATTTTCTGCAGGTGAGTTCATCTGTCCAGGATTCGTGGGGTACTGCATGAGTAAGAGCGCGGCCATCGCACTCAGCGTCGGTCTCCGCATCGAAATGATGAAGTGGGGAGTCAAAGTCATAAGCATTCAGCCATTTTTCTACACGTAGGTAAAAATATATATAATAACAATCATATTTTGAGCTCTATAATCAAAGCTCTGCTTAATGGTGGTGTTCAGGAATAATGCAGCGGAAAGAAAAACCTTCCACAATAATTGCTTTTGACTAACTATCTCTAATAATAATAAAGATGAACGTGTGTGTGCATTGGTGCTTTCAGGCCTAACCATTTAACCTACAGATACCAAATTTTGGTCCATATATACTTTGGAGGGCTGAAAGACGCACCTTGAAGCATTTTATTTATTTATTTTTAATTATAATTATAATTATTTAAAAATCAAGCTAATTTTGGTGCTTCTCCGCTATAATTTACGGAAATGTTATATCACAATAATAAATTTTTTACAGTTTCAAAATTTAAAAAGTTGTTTTTTTATAATACCAATTTAACAAACACGCGATTTTTTCAAAGATGTTGGCTTAACTTTAAGTAGGTTTTACATTCAATCAACTTCAATCAATCCACTAGGACCACTCGTGCTCAAAAACTGAACAGCAGCAAACATTTCTTCGGTTAAAACAAGTAATTATTGTCAACTACTACAGCGAACGCGCAATCCCCTGTATGGGCATTCATGATATTTTTGGTATCTTATAACTAACTGAATGTAAGCATACTTATATGAGTACGCCCTCATATCTATGTGCCCTGCTAAAATGAACAGAAAGAAAGACCAACCGACCAACAATGAGGTCCTGCACAGTATTACAAAAGGGACCGTCGTAATCGTGAGTCACAAGTTACAAAGCCTGGACTTCGCTGAATCATTCAGAAAAATCCATTCGTGAAGAACGCCTTAGAACTCCTGCAAGCCGAAGCCTTTCAGACATCATCCTTTGGGAGGCCCGGATCCAAGACAGATCCCGGAACTGAAGCTGCTCAAGTCAATGTAATAAAATATTACACAAAGGGACCGGCCGAGAACCCAACAGGGTCGACCCTTCGAAATATTGCTAGCATCGAGGATCCTCCACCCCCAAACCCCCCTGACACCTCAGCCACCAATAATCCAGCCCACACCGGGGATCGGGGCGGTGTCCTCAGTCGCTTACCGTTTTCGGTAAGTCTTCAAGGTGCCAGTTTTTTCCTTTGTCAGAATTACACTAAACAAAAGCCCGTTATTATGCCCAAGATCTGGAAAACCGTAGGCACGGATGGAGACAGACACTTAAGGTAGGTTCACAAGCAGCCAATTATTGTTCACGATAGAAAATCACGTGGCCACAATAGGGCAATGACAATTGTTTGTCCCATCAGGACAACCGTTTGTCAACGACATTGTCTCAACTGTTCATATGAGGGCATTACAAGGACAACAGTAGAGGGGCAACGATTGCGCGCAATAGTTGGTCTCCTGTGAACCCACCTTTGAAATTAGAATTGAATCTAGATACTCTGCTCGCCACT
Organism: Argiope trifasciata; assembly: GCA_026543055.1. Classification (NCBI taxonomy): domain Eukaryota; kingdom Metazoa; phylum Arthropoda; class Arachnida; order Araneae; family Araneidae; genus Argiope; species Argiope trifasciata. The sequence continues at coordinate 177,728 of JAPMOQ010054519.1, forward strand.
TCGCAACGAAATGGCGGAGTGATCCTTCCGTATCTACCCGGATCAAGAGAAGGTGCTGTCTTCCTGTTAGGGTAGAGGTTTCCAATTGCATATGCTGTTCCCTGGACTAATGAGAGTGCGGCTTCTCTCTCAACAATCCCGGGTATGTTAAGGTCAGCAATTGAGAGTAGTTTTTCTTTATCCTTTGCCCCAATATTGTTCTAACATATATAGTTGAGACAACGTGATCGGAGCACTGGCAAATAGTTACCTCATCCGGATGTTATCCCACTATACGTAGTCTTCCTGAGGGAGGCGATCCTTATATTTGCCCAGCAATAGATGGCCTCATCTAAAGGTTTCTTGATTCTTTACGTTTTATAATTATCGTATGTAATGGAAAGAAGGAACGTTAATGTTTGCAGTTTGGCACGACTTTCAAAGCTTCCCCAAACCTGCTATAACTTCAGCAGATGCAGACTAGAAGAAAAAAGATGAGAACAGATAAGAAGATTAAGAAGATGTTCGGAAAGATTATATTCATATTACGTTATGTCTCTTTGTTTTTAATAAATCGACTCAAAAATGTTTTGAGTAGACTTAAATGCTAAAATGCTTTAGATGAAATTATGTACTTTACATCAATTTACAGTTTTTCCAATAAATGTGGGAAAAAATTCATCTAGAAATCTGTCTAATTAGCTGATGTGTATACATTATAAAGAGCTAGATGAATGAGATGTATACAATGTTAGCTTCGAAAATGTAGATCGGCATCAAATTTTGTGGCAAATACGATGAAGAGTTGTTCTATATATTCGAATATACGTATAAACGAAGACAGAAAAACGCAACTATTCAGATAAATAGTCGAAATCTTAATTTTAGTTCTGCATCAGATTTTGATTCTAATCAAGGAGATGGCTAAAAAATTTCATAGTCGGCCTTTCCTCAATAATACAAAGTAGTACAAAATGTTTATGTGCAAGGCTCTGATTCTACTGTATAGCCGAGGCAAAAAATTCCATACTCGGTTTATTCATTATATAAAAAACATAAAATGTTCATGTGCAGAACTCTTATCATTCTGCACTGTTGTCAGGTCGAGCATAGGAAAAGGTGTCCCCCTTGTATTTACATTTCTTCCATGCCCTATTTTCCAACTCCCAAAGTTTAAAAGTCTGAGCCCTCATAAGATCCATGATGATTTGATCTTGGCACATCAAATAAGAGAGTAAAATTTCAGACAAACTTTTATTTACAGCCATATATATATATATATATATATATATATATATATATATATATATATATATAGTTATGGATTTCCTCTATTAATCCGTCGGGTTCGTTTTTTCTACCTTGTATGTATAGTGGTTGTGTATGATGTTAAAGATGATGACACAGTGATCAGTACTTTAGTAGAAGACAAAACACAGACGTTTATTTACAGGACGAGAACAGGACAGCACAAAGACGACAAATATTCTCAACACTATGTACAGACGATAACTATTTATAGCCTAGACGAACACACAGGACAACACATTACAAATAGTCGTCGACAGGCAGAAATTCCGTAGTGACAATGTCCACAGCTCACAGAGTAGCCAGACAGGATTCAGCCGGAGAGGGAATCTTTAAGGGATTCACTTTAAACCACCTGGGTCTCTCCAGAACAGGTGGAAACTATTCCTCTATCTTTTCTTGCCTTTGCTGTCGACTCACTACTTCGCACAACGGGACAACTCCTTAGTTCGGGACAGCTCCGTTCCCGACGACAGTACAATGGCCTACGACACAGGCTTCGTCAGAATATGTCGCACCGCAGTCCTCCGTTCAGGACTCCTCAGTTCAAGACCTCTTTATCTCTAGGTCTTCTTGGTTAATTCCCCAGCGTTACTTGTCTTCTTCGTTGAACAATAGATCATTCAGCTTCGGCTTCTCTCCACTGCCGCACTTCGGCTTGACTCCACTTGATACTTCTTCGGGTCTTCTTTCTCTTTTCTCCGCTGCTCAGTTTTGACTTGACTTACTTACTTCACTGCAGTCGCCTGCCTTACATAAACCGACGGTAGGCAGAGCTAACATCTTCTGGGCCAATCAGGAAAGTTCTCGCTGGATCTCGGCTCCTAGTGGACGGATCGGGAAAATTCTCGATGTTTCAGGTACTTTCCATTTTGTAGCCAAAATCGCCAAATTCGTCGCCAAGTCTTGGGACCTCTGACGTCACACCCATTCACTATTCAATACATATTACTGTCAATCTGTCTTCCTTACGATGACAGTATTAGCGCGGGAAAGTAAAACCACAGGTTCGTAACAATATATATATGCAGAAGAACAATTTGTTCTAATCTAGGTTAAGTATTTGCTATTTACACAACAGACGAAGGTTGAAGGTCTATAGTGAAAAAAGTCCATGGACAAGGTTTTCGATCAATTAGGTAAAAAACACCACCAGAAGCTAGAGAAGTGCTAGCCAGAGCAGCAACTCCAGGCTGGAGAGTAAAAAATTCGAAGTCCGTAGTTCAATCAGTCTCTTTCCTCTTCAAAGTAAAGCCCGCTTTTTATCTCAGTCCAAACTCCGTCTTCTCAATTTCCATTCTCTCACGTCAGCTTTCGATCAGTCAATTGCCCAGCCAAAATTTCACTTACTTTGGCACCAATCTTTCGTGGCGTGAGACTTCCACCAATGACGCATCCGCTCTGGAACACGTGTCAATGGTATTCCTTCACAAAGGGACCAACCAGCATCCAGATGTTCGGCACTCCTTTCCTTTGGAGTTGCAACCGGTTTTTTCCCCACAATACGCTCCATGTGTGCCTTTCAACTGAATTACTAATGACCAACGGCAACCACCACTCTGCGAGAGAAGACCACCCATCCAGCAAGTTGGCGGCTTTTAACAATAGAAGGTGTTAATAGATCATGAACAGCTGTCTGGAAATACCTCTTTTTGTGAATGGGATAGAGGAACATTACAATGATCTTATCTAAAGTCATGGTTTTTATTACTAAAGGAGAGCATATTTATTAAGCCGGGGTCCCACAACCGTCCATTTCACAGATTTGGTCCTAAATCAGACCTCCGACCCACTAGGGTACCACACTCCCCTATAACCAGGAGGATGCGTTTCCCCTTCGACCCCTCTTGGATGCATGGGCTGTTTACCTACAAATTGTCGGTAAAGTCGACGGGCATCAAAGGAGCCAGAAAACCGCAAGAGGGAACAAAGGGCGGCCCGTGGCTCGTCTGCAGACGGGGTAGTGGCCGTGTAAACGACCCTTTAGGGATCCTGCGAGAACGTTTTGTGAGAAGTACCTCTTCTATTTCAGTCTACTGTCTATCGATATTAAGCAAAATTTCTTTTTCTTTTCCAGAACTCCTTTAACAAACGAGGACGCAGCCATCGAGCTGGCAGAGCAAACGTGGCAGAAATCTGACCCCCAAACGCGGAGGGACTACGGCGAGAATTACAAGAATAATTTCTTGGAAAACACCCGCAAGCTTTTGAGACGCTCCAGCTCGAGGGTGGAGGATGTGCTGGACTGCTTCGAGGACGCCTTCACCTCAGAGGAGCCCCTCTCCGCGTACATGCCCGCCTACCTCCCGGACAAACTGGGCATCAAGCTGCTGAAATATCTTCCGAGGGTGTTGGAAGAGCATTATCTGCGCAATCAGCTGGAGGGAGGGTGCAAGCCGGCAGCACTCATGACTGGGAAGCAGTAGGTCACTATAACTGCAACTGTAAATGGGCATTGTACAAGGATTAGTTTTCAGAACATTATCTGTACTCAGTGTAAAATGAAGTCTTCTGAAAGCGTCAATTTATTTAAATATCAAAAACTGATATTGGAGAAATAGTGAACGGACATTGGAGATATTTATACCATTTTGTAGAGTATTTACTGGGAAAGGCTTTAGTACATTAGAGTCACATCAAAAGGATAAAGGGGGTTTTATCATTGAGATTTTAATTATTCCACGCATGCGCGAAAACTGCACATAGCAAGAACTGTGATATGTGTATGCGATACATTTCTTTGTTTGATTTTAAACAGCGATTCGAATCTCATTATGCCCGAAAGAAGGAAATCCAACTTAGGCCATTAAATGCCAAAAAACTTCATTTGTTGAGAGAGAAGGAAAATGAAGAGGGAAGAAACGTACGGGTAGCGAATATTAGAGAAATAATAACTTAGAGAAGGTTTTTTAGTTTAGTTAGATCAACGTCCCGTTTTGAAGCAATACTAGGGTTATTTTGGGATGGACCTCGTAGTTTTGGACCACATTCAGATGACAAGAACAACACCTGAACCGACACCTCCTCTCCAAACTTCCACACCACACCAAAGGGAGAATGTTTGGCTCCAACGGATTTAACGAGCACCAGACCTGCTTACACGGTGGAATCGGGCCTCAAACCTGCAACCTTCCAGTTCCGAAATCGAAACCTCACACATGGCCACCGCGGCCTGAACTTAGGGAAGGAGTGCTTCTGTTGAGCGAAGTAACCGTCTCCCTTTAAAATCTCGTGAGGACTGCAAATTATCATTATATCAAATTATACAGAGTTGATAAACGAGTGTGGAACAGTGGTACAATGACTTATTTGTATATTTTTACATTTTAAAAGCTTTTCAATTTTATATTTTTAATGGATCATTTTGTGAACGGATATATTATTTTTACCTTTTTAATAGTTTGAATAAAAAATTGTTTTGCAGCTGTTTTTTTATTGTTACTAAATATGTTTTTAGGTTTGTTTGTCTGTTTTTGCGTAACATGCCCGTGTCATATCAGGTGGAGATTAGACTTAAATTTAAAGCTGATGCTATGCCACAGACAACGCCGTGTGAGTACTGATAGTTTTATATAAGGGATATTTGAAGTATCCCTTTTAGCACAAAATGCTCAGTAACACTGTAACGATACTATGCAGAATATCGAAGAAAACCATTGGTAATATTTGGTGCTCATAGAAATGTGACCATGTTAAAGATGCCTTTTTACTTATTTATTTTTGGAAAAATACTTTAAAATAGTTAGACATACATTTTAAAGTTTTTGCATACAAAAGGAACATAAAAAAAAAGTATGAAACAAAACATATATCACTTCAATGCCAATTTTTAAAGAAATGGAAAAAAATGCACTATTTTTCAGATAAATAGAGCTATAACACAACAGTTTAGCCCTCTTAGTTCAGGGACTTATCAAATGATTTGTAGTTGACTCGAGAAACATTATCTAAATCCTGAACTAAAAAAAAAATGTCATGCTTTATCCACTCTTTAAATATTGGGTTTCAAATGATAAATAGCTTGAATTTTTTCACATTCTAAGGCAAAAAATCTCTAAATGAATAAATTATTTGATTCATTAGAATACTGAGAAATTATTACATCGAATCTCAAAACTACAATACTTTCATTATCTTTCATGCATGGGAAAGTAAAAAGATAAGTTGAATTACAGGATGGTTACATTAGCATATCAGAGCATTAACTTTACAACTAATATAAACTGTGTACCCTAAATTAAACCGGCTGCCTTAGCTATACTCGAAGTAATCGCACACTGAAAAATTGTTATGAAATTTCCATAGTATTATATACTAATCCGATCAAATGACTTTCTGTTTGTAAAATTTAGAGCAGAGGTGTACAAACTTTTCGCGGCACGGGCCGGATCGAAATTAGATCCGTGTTATACGGGCCACATGTATATACAAATTGAAAAATATCATTATGAGTAAAGTAGCAGTAAATACTATTAATTAATACTATTTCATTGTAACTTGAAAATACAAAATACTAAACAAACAAGGTATAATTATATAATTATTTTATATAAATTGGAATATTTTCATGCAACTTCTAATGCAAATGATGAAACAGTTTTTTTTTTTTTGTTGTTTTTGTTGTTGAAGAAGAATGTCTTTATAGTTGGGATCAAAATTTGTTACACCAATCATAAGCAATGACTGCAAATGATCATCAGATAAATTTGCTCTATATTTTGATTTGAGATACTTCATTCGAGAAAAAGTTTGTTCGCACAAGTAAGTAGTCCCAAACATTGAAATGAATTTACGTGCAAATTTCTTCAAATTTGGAAACTCTTTTGCGTCCAAATATTTATAAAAATCTATTAAGTTTCCTTCCTTGTATTTGTCCTTGATTTGTTTGTTTGCTTGAAGATCAATAATTTCTATTTGAAGCTGGCTTGAAATTTCAGCAACGTTGCAATCAAAGGGATTTTAGAGCCGAATTTCTTTTGAATTCATGTCCAAATCAGAAAATCACTTTAGAAATTTTTCTTTTAAATCGGCTATGATCTTTATTGCAAATGTAATTGGAAATTGTTCTTCAGTTTTTTTATTAAATTCGTCGCAGCACGGAAAATGCGTAAAATTACATTCAGTCACTTGACTTTCGAATAATTGTAGTTTTGTTCGAAATGCTTTAATTTGAGAGTATAAATCGCAAATTAAATTGTTTTTCCCTTGGAACTTTAAGGCATTTGCGTGTGTCACAACATCTGCAAAAAAAGTTAACTTCCAGAGCCATGCAGCATCAGATAAAAGTGATTCAGGATGTTTTTTCTCTACAAGAAATAAATCAATTTCACTTCTAAGCGCCTGGCTATACGCAGCAGCAACGGGACCGCGCCGGGCGGCAAAAGTTCTAGGCACGCTACTGTGCGCGTGCAATAATTCCATGAAAACGTTATCGAAATCAAAACGATATTTGTTTATTTATACTTAAGTGCTTCTTTAAGCGAACTACTCAAAATTGCTGATGCTTTATTTACAACAAAACAATAAGACTCTGCTTATCGTCAAAATTCACATGCGAATAAAATTTCTTTTATGTTTGAGTTACCAAAATATTTTTTTTATTTAGTCTTATAACTTAACAGCACGATAGACATTTGTGTTTGGTCAAGTACAACAACTCCGTTTTGTTGGCCACGTAGTTTTTCGATATACCTTTATGAAAATGAAAAGGTTTGGGCGAAAACATCAGTATGTTTTAAAACCCTCCGCGGGACGGATAAAATCACTTGGCGGGCCGTAGTTTGGACACCTCTGATTTAGAGCAAAGGAAGATTTTAGAATTTTAAAAACATTTTGCATTTGTTGTTGTTGTAACTTATGGCATTTTACAAGCCCGCTGACAGTTATATGTCAGTGATTTAAGCTGAAACAGCGTCTCCTGTTTTTTCAGTAGCGCCATCTAAGTCCAAGAGTACGACGAGTATCCAAAAATTGAATTTTTGCTTTAAAGGCTTCTTTCTAAACCATCTTGAATCCAAAATTTGTCATAGAATTACATTTGAAGTCACAAAATCACACACTAAATTCGATAAATTTATATCAAATTTGGTGTTGCATTTACATTGCTTCTAAAGTGCAGATCACCAACACCTTGAGTGCAAACTATTGTTGTTTCTGATGGCACTTGTCACTGACAAGTCCGCTTAACTAAAGAGTCAGCGATTTAATACGATTTCCGTCTCTTATTTTTCAGTTGCGCCATCTAGGGCCAAGAGTACGACTTAACTACTCACGCATCACAACCCTTTTCACGGGGCTGACTTCATTCATCCACAGATCGTAATCTGAATCAGAGAACGATACCTCTGAAGCAGTACCCCCAATCTCGACAAGGTGGATTTTGTGACCATGACAGACTTATAAGTGCATCAGCCACCACATACACGGAGAGTCATCTACCGGTGGGGTCCGAATTCACAATCTACGGGATGCGAGTCTAACGCCATGCCAACCAGGTTATATCGGTCATATTTTGCATTTACATACATATTATGAATTCTTTTTATTTCCTACTCCACAAAGTAAAAAGTAGTGTAATCGTCGAACTAGAAAATTTGACGAGTCGTCAGGTTTCAGACGTTAAAAACAATTTTAAAAAAATGTCAGTCTGTATATGATAAAAAATAAATAATAATAATAATAAACTCCTCAAAAGCAGTTTAAGGTAAGTGGACGAATTTTTGTATATTGTTTTAATCCAATTATGTAAATTTAATTTCTTTCAAATTTTGAGGAAGCTCCATTTATAGGAAATCTCTGTCTCGAATATAAATCAATATGATAACTACAAACACGCATCTACAATAATGTACAGCACATAGATTAAAACCTTTACAACGTAGACACCTATCAAATTTTGAACCAATCCAACAAGCCATCTGTACTTTCAAAAGCAAGTAAACGTAATACTCAAAAAACGCGACTGTTTAAATGCATCAAATTTTATATGTGGCTTTAAGTTAAATATTTGTTTCAATCGGAAGAAAAGGCATTAAAAACATGAATTCGATTTTTGAATACTATTAAACGTATGTCAGAGATTAATCTTCAAAACATTATCTGAAAATTGCAAATTAAGTATTTCTTAAGTATTGTACTCTATTGCCTCTCAAGGAGTTCTTTGGGATAATACCTTTATTGGAAAATACGCGAAAAAGTTGTGGACTGACCACTTTTGCTGGTTGTCATTAAATTTTTAATGCCTGTTTTTATATAAAATAATAAAGTCTTAATCAGAACATGAATAAAATGGGACTATAAATCAAGTAAAAAAATAACTTTGCATGACTTTCTTCCTCAATTACAGGTGCCACTGAATGGATTATGAATATAAGAAGGAAATTAAATCTGAAAGTTTATATGTCCTGAATTTTCTGCTGCATACGCAAGAGATTTTCCAAAAAGAAATCATACAAGCGCATAACTTTTCAACAAAACGATTTATATTGGGCAAAAATCGTTTACTGTTTGTCAAGTTTTTAAAAACATGTTTACAAAAAGCTGTGCATATTAAATCAAATGCTGTTTAGTACTTCCTAAAGAAAGAACTAACCAGGAAGTTCACTTGGTTAAGCCTTTCAACAAGATTCGAGTATTCATAATGAAACGCATTAGAGGATTCTTATAATCAAGAGAAAATGTGATGCATGCGTTTGTGGTGATATCTTAATAAGCCAGATAACATCTACGGGATTGAGCAGTTGCTTTTTCCTGTGGTTATGTTACTAGACTTCAGACCCAAAGGTCCCGGGTTCTATTCTGAGCCCATTTCACCTCCTACAATGGTGACCTCGAACACTGAACCTTCAACCTTCATGCAACTGATGTGGCGCCATCTACCCGCAATCAAAGTCGTAAAATTTACTTGACGCAACGTTTCACGCACGCTCGCCATCACGCTTCACGTAACTAAAAAGCTCTCCGCTCCCCAAAAAAGGATGGGTATGGCGCATTAGACACAACAACTACACACATCAACCACTCACTCAACAAACCAATTCATCACCACTCAACAACAACGCATATCGTTCGCCGGCTCACTGGAGGGTGAGCCTGTGGTGATATCTTAATAAGCCAGATAACATCTACGGGATTGAGCAGTTGCTTTGTCCTGTGGTGATGCTACTAGGCTTCAGACCCAAAGGTCCCTGGTTCTATTCTCACCCAAAATCACACATTCATTCGAAATCCTCATGCATCAATGAAAACCGTAAGAACCTATTAAAGTAGAAATAAAGTCAAATGTCTGCGAGACATCTTCGAATATCCGATTCTAACAGATTGCTTTTCCAGATTATTTATTCATATAACACGTGTTATTTATAAAAAATAGTAGAATTTCAATTTTACAGATCTAAAACGTTTAACTTGTCATTTGGAATTACTTTTGTTATTTTAAAAGGCATTGTTAATTATTTTTAGAAAGAGTTCATATTTTAACCTTGACATTATTATTTTACCCAGAAGTCGCCAATTTTAAGATTTTCCAACGTTATTCTGTATTTCCATATTTTATAAATAGTTGTAGCCAAACTTGTGGAAACCATTTGGAAAAGAGCAGTTATGAGATTTAATAGTTCGTAAAAACACTTTTCGGTAAAGCAGGAGAATTGGATACCTGATTCTCTACAAGGTGAAAAATATTCAAAAAGTTTCCACCATTTCGGATACTATTGTGTGTATATATATGTGTATGTAAACAATTTTGCAGAGGCATGGTCACAAAGAAGAAACTTTTGAAATTTTAACGTCGATTTATTTTGCACGGGAGGCATGCTATGCACAAGGGGGAAGAGACAAGATATCGTAACACAAATGCAACAACGACAACAAAAAAGTAATTAGTCTTTTCAGTAATTTTACTAAAAGATTCCGGATAATTCTGAAGGGATTTCTTTGAAACGTGTCAACTTAACCAAGGGAATCTTAGGTATCTTTTATAAAGTGGTGCAGGTATTAAGGATTTGTACCCATTCGTACCCAGCATAGGAGCCAGGAACTCAAAAATTTTCTTAAATGCATGTTAGAAATAATTACATTTACATAAAATAGTGGATCAGGCAATAAGAGCGCATTTTAGAATGAAGTTAATACCGAATAATTTAAAATAAGGATTTTATATATATATATATATATATATATATATATATATACAATCATAAAATTATAAAACAATCAAAATCCATTTCTTGATCAACAAAATTAAAATGAAACCAACTAGGTCGAAAACGAAATTAAAACTCAATTCAGAATTACACGCAAAAGTTCACAAAATGAAAGGTAATTGAATAAGAACCAAATAATGAAAAGTAAATGAATAAGAACCCAATAATGAAATAAACCTACAATACAATATTCAAAGAGTATTTAAACGAAACAGAAGTAAAAACGGCAACGAAACCAAACCGGAACCGGAACTAAAAATCATTACTGATTAAACAAGTTATAAGAATTAAAAGTTTTTAAATCAATCATTGTATTTAGATAGCGCAAATGCAGCTACAACCAAAATGCAAATGAATATAAATTAATTAACAAAATAAGACAACCTAATCAAAATAATCCATAGAAAAATCATTAGAAAAAAATAGTCAATAAAAAAGGAATCCGGCCTGAAAACTTCATCAGGAGCCACTTTCAAGCTGGGATTCTAAAACAGGGAATTTTTTTCTGTGAGGCGTCGATGGACAATGTCCGAAAGTACTGACGCCTCGTGGCCCGAAAAATCCCCCGAAGATGAAAGCAAAAGAGACATACCAATTCCAACAGTAAAAGACAAAAACAAATCAAAACATCAACAAATGAAACAAATATATATACAAAAGGTAATACCATATAAGAAAGATCACAATTAATGACAAAATTAAGAAAAATCATTTCCCTGACCTGTTCGCTAGTTATCCGCCATTCTTCTCCGCCAACAAAAAACAGCCACACCGTGAAACTAAACATAAAGGTGATTTTTTAGCGCCATCTATTTCACTAATATTTCATTATTTCTTTTTTTATTAAAATATTGATATTACAGTAGTTTTTGGGAAAATCATTATTGTTTAAATTTTTAATAAAACTATTTGTTGCTTTTATAAAAGAAATTTTGTTATTACAAATTGTTTTAATTTTATTAAATTGTGAGAAAAGTACATTTTTGAAAATTTTAGAGTTAAGATTAGAGTGATAATTACAGAGTTTAATTATATTAAATTTGAATTCGTCTCTTTTATCATAAATACCGACTATTGTTTTTTCATTATCAATTTTGATCCTTAGATCCAGATAAGTAGCTTCAAGATTATCACTATTTGTTTCTTTTAAAGTTAATTCTTTAGGATAGCAGTTAGTAACAATATTGGTATTATCCAAGTTAATCAAAATCAAATCATCAATAAATCGCCAACCGTTTATTAAGTAATTATTAATTATTTTTTTCTCGTAGTAATGAAGGAAAATGTTAGCTAAAGCACTAGAAAAAGCTGTACCCATTGGGATACCTTTAACCTGTTTATAAAAATCAATACCATTAAATATATAATTTTCGGTAATATTAAAATTGCATAAAGCAAGCCAGTCATTTTTATTAATTATATTTTCATTTAAATATTCATAATATATATGAGTACAGACATTTAATAATTTCTCATGGGGCAGGTTGGTGTATAAATTTTCAAAGTCAAAAGTATTAATTTTATAAATTTTGTTATCTTTTAAGAAATCCAAAATCTTTTTGTTATTATTAATGACAAAACATTCTTCTTCTTCTATTTTATTTAAGATAATTTTTAGGAATTTGAAAAATTGCTTCCCCATGTAGTAATTATAACTGCCTGTACTACAGGTAACAAATCTAAATTTAATTGGTTTTTTGTGAAATTTAACAGTGGGGAACAAATAAGGATACTTCAGAGAGCATGTTTTAATTTTAATTTTTTTAGCGAAAGCTAACAATCTTTTGTCTAGTTCTTTTTTATTAGAATTAACCAAATTATAGGTAGAATTGGAATTATATTCACTAATTAAAAGTTCCTTATAATAGTGCTTACACATAATACAGAAATTGTTTGATGATTTGTCTATAACTGTTATAATAAATTTTTCTTTTAAATTTTTTATTTCTTTTTTTATTGATTTTGTAGCATAAAATCCCCGTTCTTTTATTTTAATTTTACCCATATTATACTTAGTTTTAATTTCTCCTAAGACCCTAATTTTCCATTCATTAAATCCCTCTAGAGGCCAATTATATTTTCGAGAAATTTTAGATATAAAAATGTCTAAATCGCGCCCAATAGAAATCAACACTTTTTTATTGTTTAATCTTTCTCTAAGTCTAAATTTAGTTCCCTTTTCCATAAGATCCCTTAATGGGCTAGAATCTATAATTTTTAAATCACCTGTTACCACATGCCCTTTCTCCTTATCTACATAGTCCTTATAGATTTCTTTATCACAATGACAGTCAGTTTTGTTTATTTTATTTAAATTTTTGCTATAGAAATTGTAGTTACAAATATTTTTCTTTAAAGTTGCTGTATAGCTGAATGCAATTGAAACTATTGTATTCTTTATAGGAAAGACATCTTTGTTAATCTGCAAAATTTTGGGTAATTTTAGTTTTTCATAGTCAATGTCTAAAAACCTTATAACACAGAATTCTTTGTTTAAATTATTAACATTATTTATTAATAAATCGGTTTTTTCAATATTAAGCTTAAATTTAATAAGATCTAGAATAACACATTTGGTGTAAAAGTTTTTGAATTTTAAATCAGCTAGTTTATTATTTATTAACCATTTAATTTTACTTTTTCTAAGACCAAAAATATATTTCCTAATTTTGTAAATGTTTTCACCATTATAATCCATATTACAATAATTCAACAGTTCCTCAAAAATTATTTGAAAATTACCCCCTTTACCCTTACCTCTTTTAAATCTCTTATTACCGTTTTCTGTTCTCAAAAAATCTTTAAAAATATTGAATTTGCTATAGATACATGAGTTGTTTATATCCCCATAACCTTCGCCATTTAATTTGCTGTTCAAACCATAAGGAAATAAAGTTTTTAAATTACAAATGTAAATATTTTCAAGGTCCAGTCTTTTGTTTAAGTCATTAATATTGTCTTCTAAAATATAGATGTTAATATTATTAAAATTATGGCATTGAAAGTGTTCTAGTTCAAATTCAGAATTCTTATTTTTTACAAAGTTTTTAATATCAGATCTATGGTTATTAATTCTTAGATTAAGTTCGGTGCTAGTTTGACCTATGTAATTTAAATTACATTCAATACAATTTATAATATAAATTAGGTTTTTGTTTTTACAAAAAATTTTTAAGTTTGTGTTTTCATTATTAATTTGTTCCTTGCCTGCTAGCGGACAGGTCCTGCACCTCTTATTTTCACATAAACGATATTTTTTTGTATTTTTATCTTTTTTATAACAAAACAGTTGCGTCGGTAGCTTTTTATCCATGGATTCTCCCGACACAAAACTATCCACAGTGCCCCTTGGTAGAGCGCGCGACGGGCCATGCGCTATGTTACTCTTTATATAAGCTTCCTGCATAATTTTATTCATTTGATATAATTAAGTATATCTCCCCAACCCCCAAAAATCAAGGAACCCTCGTAGAAGTTAACCAGAAGAATAATCCCTCAAACATAGATTTAGAAAAAATGTTTTAATTTTAGAAATTATTTTTAATAAAATAGAAATTATTTTTAATTAAATAGAAATATTATGGTTTACGAAATTATTTGAAAATTGCAGTTAGAAGAAAAGCGCGAATGCTGCTTAATTCCAGCTAAAGGCAAAAATTATTTTGTTAATTAATATATATATATATATATATATATAAAAGGAAACGAAGCTAATTACGGAAACAAAACCAAAACTCAGAATCGAAACTAAGAAATTATTTCATATGCGAACAATAAAATTTTAAAAGAACAATCAAAAACTTTTTTAAGAACTATTGAAAAAGCTATCATTGTATTCAGTAAGTGCTAATGCTGCTTCTACCATAATACAAAGAATCAATGTAAATTAGCAATACAGGCAAAGTAAAAAGGAATACAATAGAATCAAATTTACAACAAACTGAAAAAGAATTCGGAAATAAATTAGTTTCGGTTTCCAAAATAATTTAATTTTTGATGGATTTTGGAAATATTTTTTAAATTATTAAATGCTTTTATGGTTGATTATATATAAATATATATATATATATATACACACACAATGAAGTGACAAAAGTCATGAGATAGCAATATGCAAATATACAGATGGCAGTAGTATCGCAGCGAAAAAGTATAAATGCGCAGTTCGTTTTCCAGAACTTTTATTTGTGTTCAAGTTATTCATGTGAACAGGTTTTTCGTTATTTATGGCGGCACGACGAGAATTAACAGACTTTGAACGTGGCATGTTAGTTGGAGCTAGATGCATGGGTCATTCCATTGCGGATATCGTTTGTGAATTCAACATTCCGAGATCCACAGTATCAAGAGTGTGCCGAGAGTATGAAATTTCAGGCATCACGGACAGCGCAGTGGGCGACCACCTGCACTTAACGACCGAGACCGCCGACGTCTGTGTAGAATGGTCAATGTTAATAGACACGCAACACTTCGTCGAATAACTGCAGGAATAAATGTGGGACGTACGAGGGACGTGTCCGATAGGACTGTGCGGCGAAATTTGTCTCCTTGGGCTATGACAGCAGGAGACCGACTCGAGTGTCTTCACTGACAGCACGACATCGCCTGCAGCGACTCTCCTGGGCTCGTGAGCATATCGACTGGTCCCTAGACCAATGGAAAACCGTGGCGTGGTCAGATGAGTCACGATTTCAGTTGTTACGAGCTGATGGTAAAGTTCGAGTGTGGCGCAGACCCCACGAAGCCATGGACCCAAACTGTCAGCAAGGCACTGTTCAAGCTGGTGGTGGCTGCATAATGGTGTGGGCTGTTTTTACATGGCATGGACTCGGTCCTCTGGTGCAACTGAACCGATCATTGACTGGAAATGGTTATGTTCAGCTGCTTGCAGATCACTTGCAGCCATTCATGGACGTCACGTACCCACACAACGATGGGATTTTTATGGATGACAATGCGCCATGTAACCGGGCCAGAACTGTTCGCGATTGGTTTGAAGAACATTCCGGACAATTCCAGCGCATGATCTGGCCACCTAGATCGCCCGATATGAATCCCATCGAGCATTTATGGGACATCATCGAAAGGTCCGTTCGTGCCCAAACTCCTGCACTATCCACACTTTCACAATTATGGACGTCTATACAGACAGCATGGCTCAATATTCCTGCAGAGAACTTCCAATGACTTGTGGACTCCATGACACGTCGAGTTGTTGCACTTCACCGGGCAAAAGGAGGACCGACACGATATAAACAGTCATCCCATGACTTTCGTCACTTCAGTGTATATATATATATTAACAAAATAAGCCAATCAAAAAGAGACAGAGCCGAATCAAAACTATAACCAATAGAAAAAGAATCTGGCCTGAAAACTTCGTCAAGGGCCACTTCCAGGCAAGGATTCAAAATAAGGGAGTTTTTTTGTGATGCATCGGTGGACAATGGTCAAAAGTATTGACAAATCGTATTGACCTTATGAAAAGTATTGACCTTTTGGCCACTGTCCACCGATGCCTTACAGAAAAATCCCTTATTTTGAATCCTTGCCTGGAAGTGGCCCTTGACGAAGCTTTCAGGCCGGATTCTTTTTCTATTGGTTATAGTTTTGATTCGGTTGCGTTCCTTTTTGGTTTATTTTATTCCTTGGCTTATTTTGTTAATTAATTTAGATTCATTTATATTTTAGTTGCAGCTGCATTTGCGCTCACCAAATACAATGATTGATTTAAAAACTAAAAACTTTTTTAATTCTTAAACTTGTTTGAATTCATAATGATTTTTAGTTTCGATTCCGGTTTTGGTTTCGTTTCCGTGGTTAATGCCGTTTTTGTTTCGTTTACATAATTCTTTTAATTATAGTAATTCGGATTTGTTTCTTTAATTGATTCTATTTCATTTTGTGAACTTTTAGCATTTAATTCCGAATTGAGTGTTAATTTCGATTTCGACCTAGTTGGTTTCGTTTTAATTTTTATTGACCAGGAAATGGGTTTTAATTGTTTTAATAATTTTATGATTATATATATATATATATATATATATATATATATATACACACACTAAAATGTTTGTTCTAAGGCCTTTTACCATCCCGTTTATCAAAAGTTTTATCCCTAGATTTCTATTAATCCTGTATATTCAACTTCGTAAAAGCTGTGAAAACATGACACATGATTTTTGAAATCTAATACAAAAACTGCACTTCATCAAATATATATCCATGGTTTTATGTAGGAAATATTTTAGAGATGAAAAAGTTATTCTAGATCTTGAGATTTATATTGCAGTTGAATTAATAACTATGGATCAATGCTTCTTAAATAGCTAAATCCAATATGAAATACTGTATCTACATAACTGAAACTAGAATGCCAATTTTTCTTATTCTATAGCAATCCAAGCAACCTTCAAGTTTCAGATAAGTTTTAGTGAATGTTCAATGTTAGACAATTAAATAATTAATCTTTCAGATTCAATAGCCATCATGAATTAGTAGCCAAATTTTCTAATCAATCAAAGATAGTCATGAGTTTAAAAAAGTTCAGCACTAAACAGTCTTGTGTATGTATATGCATTGTTTGTTTTTTCCTACTAGAAAAAAACACAAAGTTTAACTTATTGTATCAATGTTACAGTTTAGATTGCATTTAAAAAATTAAATAATATCTCATATCTGAAAAAAGATTTATACCATACCTTGCTGTAATTTAGTATTAGATTTATATATTGTAAATGATACAATAATGTAGAATAATTATATCAATCTTTGAAATGTTTTTAGTTTCTCCTTTATTTTCAATTTCTCTTATAACCAAAGAAAAACACTCACGTATTCATTCTAATCTTTATTTATTCACTATTCATCTACATCTTGATTTTATCAATAATAATTTGAATTACAATTAAGTAGTGTGTCAAACAAACTATGACAAAATGTATTTTCACTATGACTAAACTGAAATTAATTATCATTTTCCTATAAGATGAAATATTCCATGATATTTGTTTTAAATGTAAATTGAAAGAAATTTCATAATCAATCATGGTAAAATCCAAAGTATCATCATTTTAAAAGTAAAAAAGAAATTTCTTGATACAGATGATTCAGAAGCAATTCCATTTTTTTTAAAAAAAACATGAATAAAAAAATATACTCCCTTTTTGAAATGAAAATCAAGATCATGCAAGTCATATTTTATGACAAACATTTAAAAATTTCATGTATATAAACATTCATATAAATTGTTAATATAAACATAAAAATATCTGAGCAGGTACAGAGATTCTTTTAAAATTTTGTACTTACTGTTTATTTGCAGGTAATTATTTGTACTATATGTTTATTTGCAGGTTATTATTTGTACTTTATTCTTATTTGTAGGTAATTATTTGTACTTAATATTTAATTAAAATAGTAGTTTTAAAAATATTTCTACTGTAGCAAACATTAAATCTACACATTGACTAAAATATCACACTAGATTCAAGATCCTACAAAAATTGGCACTTCAACACTATGAACAAAAGACGCTGCACAATAAACACAAATATGATTCTAAGCTACTCTAAGGCTGTAGATCATCAGGTACAAAGTTTGCATGAAAAACAATGCATAAATAAAATATTAAATCACATTATATATCAGTTTTGAGATACAAAGAAATATGAAAAACCAAGACAATTTGACTTCATAAATATAATAAGAAACAACAATTATTAACTTTAAACACTAAAACATTGTAAAAAAAACTCAATAAACAATACAAAAAAAATAATTGCACATCATACTGTAAGTAAAAATAAGCTATATTATTTAGAACAGTCTCTTTACCAAAGATAACTGCTCCAAACATTAAGTTATTGCCTTCTGTTACCATAGAAACGTAGATGTCTTAAGACTGAAAGTGTGAGCAAACATAGGAGTCAAGAAACAGGAAAGCATTTTTCTATTATTTTAGATAAATGGAAGATCTGTTGGCCTTTTAAATTGCTTGAGAAGTTCATTAGAAGTATCTTCTAAATTACAATTTAGTTATCCCATTATTATGCTTGAGATAACTGAATAGAGCATGGCTAATAATAAGATATTATACGATATATTCATAGGATTATTAACCCATTAACTGCCTTTTATTTAAGAAAAAAAAACACTTTTGGTTGGATAAGGTATATGCTGCACAAAAAATTGTGTAACAGCATAATAATATTCAAATTTTGTTTTTGTTTTTTTAATTTTGTTTTTTAAGAAATATTTGATACTTTTGAAAAAGAGTATCATTATAAAATGAGCAATAAATTTTTTTCAATTAAAAATTGATTACAAACTGAATAAGTAATTAACTGCTATTAAAATCTCTAAATTACATATTTATGGGCAATATTTCATTATAATGCAAAAATAATAATTTTTTTTAATATTCCATTCAATTTACATACAAATCAAATTTATTCACTTGTCGCAAGAAAATGAAACACAGAATGCACGTAATATTGATTTATCTATATAGAATGACGTTAAGCTATCAGATGTAAAAAATATTTTTTTTGGTGCTGACTGATGTATGTAAAATTCTAAATCCCTAAATGGGAATTGTGGCAGTTAACAGGTTACAGGAAAGAAAAGACAATTCCAAAAAAGGAGTGAAAGTCTTGGTTTGAATTCATCCATTATCCTTATATATGAAAAGTTACATCTAAGTTGCTCACATAGATGCATGCTTTTCAAACTTATTCATATATTGCATTAGGTATTCTTAGCAGTTACCAAATATGTTATATATATAGTTATGAATATGTTATACAGCAATAAATACAAAATTTAACAAATGAAATGGCAAACTTTTCATGATTTCATCATATGAAAAATATAAGCAATTTCTATACAATATAAGAATCTTCATGATTCAAAATTAATGGCCAGAGAAGTTCTTTAAGTAAAAAATGTGTAAAAAACTGTATGATCTTTTAATAAAATTTTAAAGAATTAAATCTAATTCATATATATTAAAAACTAAAATTTTCTTTAAAAAAATAAATTATATAAATTATGTTTAAAATCCTCCCTCTACATCATAAAGGTTTTAAATCTTTGTTGGAACAAAGAATCTCGTTTCTTCTTGTTGAAAACAAAGATGATTTTTTTAAATTAAAAAAAAAATTGATTTTATCCCAATTTTTCTTTTCAATATTTTAAAGAAAAAAAAATTCCTAAATAAGGAAAGAAATTAATGTGTTAATAAGTCAAATCAAATATGCAAAATTAAAAGTTAGTACATTTATAAATGGACAAAATCTGTCAAATAACAACATTCACCAAAAAAAAAAAAAAGAGAGAGAGAGAGAGAGAGAGAATCTTGATACAACTTTCTAGAATAAGGTGAAGATTGACTATTCATTTTATTTACTTCAAAAATGATAGCAAATAGTATCACCTGAGTACTTTATTGCATAGTTCATTTGACCTGTTAATGATCTAAGGCAATAGAAATAACATGTAATTACAAAAACATCTTGTTCATATTTTAAAATTTACGAGAAAGCAGTGAAATAGACCTGCTCAATCAATCAAAACTTCATATTTGAGTCCCACTTCATAAAACCTTCTTAAAAAAAACACATATTTGTACCTCTTGTTTTATATGTACAATAGTTGCATTAAAAATTTTGTATTTGAAGTGTCATTTTAAATTTTCATATTATAAAGAATAAATAAATAGTTCTGATAATTTCAAAATCAAAGAAACACCATTACCTTAATTTTTGTACATATAATTATATGCAGCATTATAATATATTTCAGCAATTAGTATGCATTAAAATAATAGTATAAATATGGATTTTAGTTCAAGAATCAGATTGTGTTCTGATAATGATTCAAACAAAAAATTTTGAAGGGTTAGCATTTCCGATTCAGAAAAATCAAATTCAAAATTATTGTGAGCGTATTTACATATATATATATATATATATATATATGCTTTGGTAGTTCATTTAACTAGAGGCATAGAGGCAGTTATAAATGCACAAGTCTTAAGGGGGTATCACAGGGACAAATTATTTCATCAGTTTTTTATCAGTTAGAGGGAAGACAATTTAATGCCATGTCTTGGACATATACTCTTTCCCGTGAATCTAAGATGCTTTCAACAAGCATTTATTTAGGTATTGATTCACATGATTAAAAGGAAAAATTCTGAATTCATCGTTTCACCTGCTTCAAGTTTTATTTGTAAACTGCATCAAATTATCAACATTTGAGCAACTTATTTTAAAGTTTTTTTCATGTTATATGCAAGATCTTTTGAAATGATAATTGAAACTAACATGGTAAAAAATGCAGCACTGCATTTTTTACCATGTAAGTTTTTGGAACACTAGGAAACACCATTTCATAGAAACACACCACAATATTATAACTTGAAAGAAGCTAAAAATTAATAATAATTTTTTAAGAGAATTATTTCAAACTGTATAGTTATAAAAAGCACAAGTTAATATAAAACAGAATTTTCTTTGGTATTTTTTACAACATGCATTTTTAGTTGAATTATAAGTAAAACAAATTTTATTCAGAATTAATCATATTTGCTGTAGATAAAGGAGAAAATTACAATTCACATTCTTTAAGCGAGTAGTAAATAAGTAAATATAATAAAATTCAAGAGAAACTATACAAAAGAACAGGACCCATGGTAAAGTGAAACTATTTCTTGCACTCAAAAAATAAACAGGTGGGTTACTAATTAAACTGACTTCCAAATCCCATGCATTTACTCTGAAGCTTAATACGACATACCTACCTATCAAGTTCAAACTACATACATTCGTGAATCACAATGCGTTATTAACATGCAAAGTCAATGGAAGCATTGACATAGAGTAAGTTAAGACAAATTTCACAATACAACACACATTCAGGTATCTAGATATCTGGTGAATCTTATCAATAAGTATATATTATTGCTTATCTGAAAGCATGTGTCCATTCCACTCAGCTGACTAATCCTCACTTTCACTACTCTTTATTTGCAAATAATTTCTGAAATTTGGATTAATAGAAGATTTTTATTTATTTAAAAAATGTGAATTATTTTATTTTTGCAAAATAGCAATAAATAAGAAATAATTAAAAAATGCATTCATAAAAATTATAGAAAATTTGTATGTTTACTTTATTTAAATAGTATGAGTTCCAGTAAATAGCCACAGTTTGAAAATAAGATATCCTTCAGTATATTAAGGGCATTTAAAAGAGAAGGGATTTAAAAAAGAAATTAAACTCTATTCTAGAGAATGTAACATATTTAATCTTTATAACTGTCTTTAATAGGTAAACATAGGAAAAATTATTTAAAATATATTCATATAATTTTAAATTATTATTTCCTAATTATACTTGAAAGCTTATCTTTCAGGAATAATTTTTCAAAAATTAAATCTAAACACTATTTACTCCCAATTTTTAGCACAAAAATCTCCTGTTCTTATTTTTTTTAAAAAAATCTTAAGATCATCACAAGATTCAAAAATTGAATAGTATTAAAACATATCATCAAAGAGTATTAAAGGCATAATAAAAGTTTTCAAGACAATCCCCTGCCTGCAAAAAGTAAGCTATTTCCTAGTATTTGTACTCAAGGTTATTTTATGATTATGTGAGGTTGTTTTGGTCTTTTTCACAGCAATTAATGCTTCAGTGATCACTGAGTAAAACACACACACTTTGATATCTAAACTAACTATAGATTACTAATATCCGTGTCCACCACACGATTTGTGTTTATAAAGTTCTAGAGTTGTACATTTTCCCAGCAAGGCCACTTATTATAGATATAAGTGACTCTCAGCTTTTAATTGCTTATTTATTTGAAACTTACAAGCAGACTTACTTCTTGAGCCTTTTCTCAACATTAAAATGATTCACTGATGAGGTAGATGGTGGGTGCTATCTTTCTATACAGGGAAAAATGACATTTCACCTGAACAATTCAACATCAGACTCTATACATGCATAATATGCTGACTTCATTAATAATCCTTCCAATCAAACCCTTACTTAATCATTTTTTGATATATGAGTGAAATTGAGATCTAAACATCTTGCACTAGGATACATGAAAAGAAAACATTATTGATTAAATCAGATCTAATACAAAGAAAAATCATGGATCTCATATATAATATATTACATATAAAAGGATATTTCAAATGAAACATAGATCAATTAGTATAGGAGGTAACAGCACAAAATGAAGAAAAACTCTATCAATTAAGGATCAGCGTCTTGTTAGAAACAATATTATTAATTAAAGATTTTAAATGCATAATTGATTAAATTCCAAAATTATCCCAAAAATTAAAATGAATGCACATGTATGCTTGTTGGCACTCAACAGACCAGACTACTTAAAACACAGTTACCATATATGGAGCATACAAAGTTAGGAAGATGGGAATGAAATTATGTTTTTGAAATATTATTAAAAATGAAGCAAATTTTGGGTGCTTTTTAATAATTATTTCTGAATATTTTACTATGCAAAAGTTATTTGTACACAATTTTAAAATTCCAAAAATTATTTTTTCAATACTTTTTTTTCCATATAAATTTTTCTTCTATTACAAAACATTTTAAGTGTATTTTACTTTTTTATTGTTAAAGTAAGATTTAAATTTTCAACATTGATACAATCATCAATGCTATTGTAATACTGGCTTTCTTCCTACTGATAGTGAAATATGATGATTTGGCTAACCTTCTCATAATGAGTAACTATTAAGGCATTTTTTAAAGAGGTTTTTAAAATTTTTACAATACTCTTGTTTTTAGACTGTTTAATATATAATTACCTTTTTTCAATGATATAATTGGCTGTATAAAAATATAAAATGAAAATTAGGAAAATGAATAAGAAAGAAAATAGAATGATATGAGGCTTATAAAATATTATATTATATATATGTATCAAAATTTTAAAAACATTTTACTGAATAAGCTATTATGACCAATGCATAGACAATATTTAATTGACATTTTTGGCAGTCATTAATCTTGATTAGCTAACTGATTGACAAAAAGAAACTAATAATTTTTTATTACATACAATTTTTCCCCCATTTGTTAAAATTAAAATTTATCATAATGAAACAAAACTTTGATACACTAAAAAATGTGCAAATTTTTACAAAAGGTAAAAAAATGTGGGACAGTAACTTCTATCAAAAAATGGGGAAGAAAGTTAATTTATTTACATAATGAAAGGTCATATAACATTTAAAGCAGATCATAAACAAAAAAAAAGGAAGTTTTTCCAAAATTGTAGATAAACTATACCTAATCAATAACCTTGTTCTTAAGAAAAAGTTACATGTGTCTAGCAAATTAACATGTAGATATGCATAAGGATAATAAAAACAAAGCTTCTTTTAAATATTTGCCAGGAGGTAAAATAAAATATTGAAAAGCAATTTCTATTATCTTATATGAAACATGACTATTAATACATAATAATGATAAAATAGGAAAAAAATTCTTTAGAGTAATTGAAGGATACATTTGTTATTCTTCACTTACTGGTAGGTCATTATCTAATTTCTATTTGTCTTGGAATATAGTACACTTTCCAAATTTTAGCCAATATCATGGAATTATTACATCTATGAATAAACTAATAAAACAATTTAAAAATGGGATTAAACACATGCTTGATGAGAAAATAAATGAGTCAAACAATTAATGCACCACAAACAAACTTTGTCACTTGCCTCCCATTTATAAGTTATATCTTTTTAATTTTTATTGTAGAACATCAATTTAAATTTTCAAAGCAAATTGATGAAAAACTTCTGATAAATCATATATTTTGTTAACCACACATTTATCAGGATGTATAAATAATCTTTCAAATCTTTTCTATGTTTCATTTGATAAATCCTAATACATAATGATACCTACAAATGATAATTGCAAATGATTTAAATGCAAAACTGAGTTCTAATAACTATTTTGTGCTCAAAATTATCTACCGATTTTGCTCACAACATTCAGCTTCATGCTGTCGAAGAATATTTCTATCATCAAATGTTTTATTACAAAATCTACAGGAATGGGTCCTTAAATGCACATTAAGGGTATGCTTATGACGAAAACTTTTTTTGCATATTTTACAAGCAAACGGCTTTTCACCTGTATGCACACGCATGTGAACAATGGCTTCATTTTTAGTGACAAACCCTTTCTTACAGAAATCGCAGCTATATTTGTGTTGTCGCAGATGTCGAGCACAGTGGATATCAAATTGTTGCTTCCCTTGAGTAGAGTAATTGCACATGGAGCATTTGAGCAATTCTGACTGATCTTTATTAGAATTGAATGTTTTGGCAAAATTTCTGAAAGTCAACATCATGGAGGGTTCTTGGAAATACAACTTGTTTCCTACGAGAAAGAAATGGAATGAATATATTTTTCACATATAGAAATCGATTTGTCAAACGTTGCATCAGGAAGAAAAGTTTTTGAAATTTATAAAACCATAGAATAAACTATATAATTGCAACTAACTAAATTTAATTTAATTAAAATAAGAATTAGCATCATAATTTTAAAAAATTAATAGTATTTTAACTTTCCAAATGACTATTTATTTTAATTTAATAACTTTTAACTTTGAATAATCATTTTTGATGACAAATTCTGTTTTTATCATTCAGTTGAATCATTCTAAAAACAAAAATGTTTTAACTATGAATCTTTGTAATGGAAATATACAATCAATTGCTTTTGAAGCAAAATAGTAAGAAAATAGTGTATTCAGTTATTTAGAGATTAAACCGTGGAAAAAATACACTACATCAATGTTATATATCAAAAATCAATTAAATACTGTTTGTTTCAGTATCCTGAGCTGAGAACCTTTTGGCAATTCTATCCCACTAAAAGTCGAGACAAGGAAGATTGTGTGCATTTCCGGATTTCACTTTATTGTTAAACAACTCTTCCTTTAATCTTTCCTCTCATGCCTTTTTTGCAAATTAAATCCATCCTAACACATGTAGGTAATGCATAAAAGGTTTTAGAATACATTGGCAAACAATACTCAGTATTTCTCAGAAGAAATTTAATGACAGTAATTTAAGATTAATACAGATATAAGTAATGCTACATTGTCAAAAGGCTAATAATTGATAATTAACTGAACTTTTCTTAATCTTTCAAACATTTTTAATGATTAATACATTTTATCAAACCAACTATGACAATTCGTTATGTTTTACAAGCACAATTTTAGTAAATAACATTCTCTTTAAATTCAGCCAACATAGTTCAGTATAGGCCATTTTTTACTTATCAGCTATTTTTCTCTTTCTCTAAGATGAAAATAACACATTTAATCTTTTCAAATTAAAATTTACCTACTAGCATTTGGAAGAACAAATATCCCTCTCTATTATAATATTGTTTCAATTTTTAAATTCAAATTGATACAGATAAAATTTAAACTATCCTTTTTTTAAAGCATAGGCCATAAAAAATGAATTGTAATAGTTTTATTATTAATCATACCATGAATTAAAAGAATAATACCTACTACATTTTCAAAGCAGTATTCATAATGCTTTTTTTTTTTTTTTTTTTTGCTTAATAAAGGCACATAAAACAAATTAATTAATATATATAATATGTACAAAAGTATTTGGATTTTCCATGTATTTTGAGCTTTAATTTAATGACTTACTAACTAGTTTTATACATTAATTAAGATGTAATATATATTTTAAACTCTATATTAAACTATGATTCTATTAAGAAGAAAAAATAGTGATTTTCTAATCTAAGCAATAATAACAAAAATAGATCGTATCTCAATCTAGAGAATAACTGAATAAACTTTTTAAACAATTTGATAAAGTAACAATACCTTTGAGAATTCTCAACAATCTATCAAAGCTCATAAAAAATTATATAAAAACATAACTATATAGAAACTGTGGTAACATAAAACCATAAACTTACATTCTGGAAAGAAGGGAAATTCCTAAAAAGTAATACGTACATAAGAACATTCTTTAAAATATCACAGAATAATTACTGACATTAAAAAAAATATTTCAGAAGTAAGAGCAACAAAGTTTTTGAAAAATAAATATTTTAATCATTTAACTGAAACTAAAATTAGATAAATATTTCAATCATTAAAAAAATTTTTAACATTTGTCATTAAAAAATTAACATCATATATTTTCAGAAATGGGAATGCATAATAACAGCAATCAATTTTTTTATAATAGATTAATTATATCAGATATAGGTTATATCATATTAAAAAGTGGGAAGTTTATAAATCACATCATTAAATAACATTTGAATGTATAAATTCAATATGATTATTACATAAAATATTATTAAAAAGTTGATAAGGAACAAGATGCATGCATACACATATACATAAAACAATGAAATACATCAATAATGTTTTGTAGAAATTCCTGATAATTTTGCAATTTGACACAATATTTTTTCTAGTTAATCTATTTACATATGAGAAGAAATATCTGAATGTAAGATCAATATATTAAGTGAGTGAATGAAATAATCATTCCTTTAAAATGAGACATTGAAGAGACATTTTTTTAAATGATTAAATTAATAGTAAACAATATAATTATTAATTACTATTTTTTTATTATTGCTGAAAAGAAAGTGGTAAGCATTCTATGAAGAAATATAAATGAATTAAGAAATTCTATATTAAATAAAAACATTCATAAGTAAAATACAAAAAAAAAAATTGCGCATTTTAAAATATAAAATTAAAAATAAATAAGAATTTAGATAATAACTGTAAGTAACAGAAGTGTAGTCAAAGTGTTATTACAAATGCTTGTATAAGTTTACTACAAAGTTATATAGAAAAAAAAAGATGTTTTAAATAATTTGAAGTAAACAATTTCACTAATAGCAACAATAACACTAATGAAATAAAAGAACACAGAAACGTTAGTCTTAATTTGTTTTAATAATTCTTAAATATTAATTATAAAAATACACATAATATTAACATAAATCATATCTATACGTAAAATCTTAAAAAAATAGCAATTTTGTTTATAAAAAATTGTAGAGAGAGTCAATTATGAATATATTCCTATAAATCAATAAGATCATGCATTAACTCCCTGAGTAACTTCACTCTTCAAAATGTAATTCTTTTAAAATCTAAAATGCAAAAAGTGAAAATGATAAAAAAAAATTAACATTTCTTTCCTTTTTCGTGCAAGAAAGTCTTCATTTACATTAACAAAGATCTTGTGTCATTATATTTCTAACATCAAAGCTACTGTTCAAGGGTCATCTATAAATTCTAATTAAAAATTTCACATTTTCCATTTTAAGTTAAGTTAATCTAGATAACAATGTGAACATTTAATGGTTTTAAAAGTTATGAGAATTCTTAATTTATTTTAACTTTACTGAATTTATTTCCAAAGCAATGGCTCAGATTTATTTATTAATTTATGGTTTTAATGGCTTAGATTTATTCTTTGAACAGAGTAAGTTAAAAAACTTATTAAGTTATATGTAGATGCATAAAAACAACAATCTTCATTTTAAGATTAAATTACCAAAAGTTATTTAAAATTTCAGAATTTGAAATGATGGAAGTGCAAAAGTTGTAACATACGACAGAGAATATTTACCTGGACAAAATGTTCTCTAGCTAGCTAATATTCACAAATATTATAGTTATGTCACATAACATATCTAAGTCAAAACATCTCCCTTCTCTCTTAAATGTCCTTTGCAAGAATAAACACAAGATGTGAACACTATGGAGAAATATCTGGTTTTATAATATTCAGGCATTAATAAGAGATTTTAATAGTTAGTAAGCAAAAAACAATGTTAATCAAGCATCTGCCATCAAGCACTTTCTGGAGACATTAATGGATAGCGACAGTGGGACAGGAAGAACCATTGCCAAAAATATGGGGTCACACTGCCCTGTTTTATGACCACTTCAAAAAGGAAAAATAAGCACATGACCTTTTGGCTGCTCAATCATTCTGTGGATGTTTGAATGTCAAACCACCTCATCCAAATTAGGAATCAAAAAGTTAAGAAAATTAACCTTTTCCTTACAGGCAGCACAAATGATGCAACAGAAAATATTTTATACTTTCTTGCAGAATGATACAAATACTGTATCAGAAAAAAATTACAATAATTTCCCATAGTGAAATTTTCATCTGCGAGTATGTGCCTTAAATGCTTTATTATATCCCTTCCACATTTTTATATCAGTCATTGTTATTATTACTAATTGCCACTAATGTCTTGCTGTATAATTCAAAAAATTCATGACTTTTTTCCCCCCTCTATTTAAAAAAAACAGCCTGTCAATGTATAGAATGAGTAAGCAAAATTTCATTAATAAAATATGCCCTACTTTTGTTCAAATATAGAAATTATTTTAATTATTTCTGGAAATTAATCTTTAAAAAATTCACTTCTTGGTTCTATGTAATAGATACTGAATACTTTAAAGATTACATTTTACAAATAGTAGTTCATAGTCATTGTTCCTGAATTATATGCAAAAAAATTAGTTTATTTTTTAACTCAAACATTGAATTATAATTGGATTTCATATAGATTAAATAGATTTTAGAAACAAGAAAAACTAATTTTCAATGTTCATAAATAAATTTCTATGTTTACTGATGTATACAAATGAACTAATATATGAATAATTAATATTAAATTTGTCATAATCACAAAATTTGAGTTTGACTAAATTGTTTTCTTAAGTAAACTTTTCATAATTGCAAAGTTTTCATAAATTTCTGAAGAAAGAATTATTTTCACTTTATTATATATATATATATATATATATATATATATATATATATATATTAGACACATACGCAATACTATTAGCAGCAAATTTAATCTTCAATATGCACAAAAAGTATTAGCAAAATAGAAAAAGTTCTTAATATTTATATTAATGAAACTGGATAGAAAATAATTTTTATATATTCATAAATATGTATTACATCAAGCAATGAACAAAATATTTTCATTTAGAAAATAATCAAAGTAGATTTAAGCTGTAAATAGAATATGCAATCTAAGTAAATTTACATTATGTCAACAAAACATATATATATACTAAATCATAGTTATATGCTGACCATAAAAGGACTTCTTCATGTATATTCCTGATTGCATAAACTTTTTAACTTTATGAATAACTATTCTAAATAAGAGTTGAGAAATGATATAAATTCATAACAATATAAAAAAATATTTACTAATAATCTAATCCTTTTTTAAATGTGAATTTTGAACCAATATAAAAATCAATTCAGTTTTAAGGTATTAGCTTGGATTTCATTCATTAGTTAAACAATTCACAAATATATTAAGAAGAACTGATAAGAGGGAAAAAAAAATTTCAACAACATAAATTTGTTATCTTTACAGAAAGAAAATATAGGAGCCAAGTGCTATAGAGAAAATAGTCATGAAATTATATAAATTTACGAGTTAGATAGATAAAAGACACATAAAAAAATTATAATTAAGAATTAAAAGCATAACAATTATAAAAACTGTTCCTCATTATGTAGAAACTTTTTTAAAGCAATATTATCATTTATATTTATCAGTAAATTAAAACACGAGATTTATTGAAAAAGCGTTTGTTTAGATAAAAATTCAAATCAAGCATTACAATAAAACATAAATGCAGTATTCATTCTGATTAGATACAGTCTATCTATTCAACAAAATTTTTAATACAGAAAGAAAAGGATGTCAGTTGATAAAAAATATACCAATGCTTTGCAAAAAGATTGAGCCAAAAATTATATATATATATATATATATATATGTGTGTTTACAAAAAATCAGTTTTCTTACAATTATAATAAATAACGAGAAAAACAGCTTAAAAATCAATAACATGTAATAAAGGAAAATAATTAAAAGTCTTAATGAAAATACAGAAAAATAAATACAAAAAATAGTTGAAAGTATTAATAATCTATATATTAATAGGCAAGAGTAAAGCAATATTTTTTAAAAAAATTATGTGATTAACTGCATTACATTTACAGCGCTAATTATTAAAACCATAACCTTACATAATATATAAAAAATAATAATAAATACGACCATGCCCTTTCGTTACTCTTGTTTCTAATATGTATAATCAAATGTCCTATTAATAAAAATAATAAAATTCGAGCGAAGTCGAGATAAAATTCAATATGAAATGAACATTAGAATGTTTACATTTCATTCATAAACGTCAATATTTATATATACTTTTAGATCTTCAATTACAGTTACAGATAAATTCTGTAATTTTTTTAAAAAAGGGTTTATGAAAATAAGTTATTTTGTAATTAACGGTATCAAAAGATTGAGAAATATCTAATTTTAGAAACGAAGTAAAAATTTCGTGTAACAACATACTTTCTCTTTTAATTAAATCATGCAGCAATCTCTCTGATTAGTGTCTTAATCGTTTAAAAATCTATCGATATTCAGATTTCTATCGTATCAATCACAAACATTCCAATAATTTGTCAGTTTCGAAATATATAAGCATCTAAATCCAGAAACTTGCGTTTAAGAACGAATGGGTTCATGGTGTTATTTCTTATTATTTTAAGCGAAACTTTCTCAGATACTGTCAATTAAAATGAATTTTTTTTACAGTACTGAAATGAAATACAATTTTTCAATTCTTTAATTTGTTATTATAGTTTTGAAAACAAGTGTTTTTGCTATTGATATTATGATAAGGAAAGTTCATTACTATAGTATTTATCAAACAGATTTGGTGCTTAATAATAGCATTTAACAATCCATGCTACATAATTTACTTCTAGCATTTATTTGCCGATTCAGAAATAATTAATGAATTTTAAACTCATTCTTGATTTCTGTTTGTCTTATTTAATAATATTTTTGATTGATTATAATTTTACCATTGTAGATTTGAAAAGAAAAGGCAGTTTTATTTTTAGTAATCTTAACTAATTACTTTGAATTCCATAATTATTATCCATTTCAGTGTGTTTTTTAGAAATAAAACCTATTTACTTTCAGTAATGTAAAATTGGATTTTTCTTTCTGTTTCACTTTGTGGGGTTTTTTTTCAGCTTTTGATTTAATTATATTCTGTTCTTAAAATTTATAATTGACTATAATTCAATCATTGAATTAATAAAAATTAAATTGCATTATAAAGTTTTTAAAAAAAGAAAAATTATTATTTTTTATTTTGGTTACTATTATTATTTAGTGTAATTTTTTTAAACAACTGATTTTTTACATTCATTTATAAGATTTTTTTTTTTTTTTTGATTTTATAAAGTTATTATACATGTCAAAAGATTTTTCATTAATTAAGTAAAATTTTCTCTTGAATAGGAATATATCTTTTGTAATTATAACATTGAAGATGTTGATAATATTGCATATGATGCATGTATTGTGTTTATAGTTTGAATACATGAATATAATTCAAAATTCTATAATTTTTGTAAAAATTGATTTCTTTTCATGATTTTGATCCTGTATTTCACATATGTTTATATATTTGTAGATGAAGAATATTAATTTTTATATCAGTATTGTACTTTTACATTCATAAAAATTTGTATTATTGAAAATATAAAGTTGGGAGTTTGAATATATAATATACATAGTTTCAGTTTCTCATTTTCTACTATTTTTTATTTATAATACATTATTTTACTTATAAGTTAATTAGTTTTTCTTATTTAGTATAAGATCTATTAAGATAATTCAAATTTTATTACTATATTCTATGTATTTAAAGTTTCATTATAATCATATATAATTATAAATTTTCAATTAATTTACTTTTATTTTTTCAGGGATTATTCCATTATTTTCCTGTGCACAGTGTTGTAAAACCTTTTCCTCCAAGTCAATGCTTGAGAAACATAGGAAAACTCATCAAAAAGTTAAATTACGTCACACTTGCTCAATGTGTCCCTATTCAACTAACACAATAACTCATTTAAAAAGGCACTTTCTTATTCATAGTGGTGAACGTCCATTTTCTTGTGTTATATGTGGAAAAGCTTTTACCACAAAATGGAATATGGAGCAGCATATTCGCACTCACACGGGCGAGAAGCCATATGCTTGTGGTATTTGTTGGGTAAGATTTGCTGATAGATCAGATTGTTCAAGACATCAGTCTGTTCATTATGATGTCCGACCTTATGCTTGTGAACAATGTGGCCTTACTTTTAAACATATTAAAAGCCTACGTCGACATGAAAATACACATCTATCTAAAATGTCCTCATGAAAGTTATCTGTTAACAAAATATTTTTAAGCTTTTCCCTCATTTTAACAAATAGATATTAAATTGTTTATAAATTTACGTATGTGATGAAATGACATATATGATGAAAAATGGATATTAAATTGTTTTGCTTTTTGTTTAAAAATTTTTTCTACATGACAACTATTTATTTACTTTTTTAATACAATCTATTCAAGATATAAATTAAAATGCATTGCTGACTTTAACTTGTGTATCATTTATTCATTTTGAAATTATTTTTAGTAAAATACCTAAAGCAGTTAACACCCGTGTCAGTATAATAATGCATTTTATATTAATTTAAAAAATATGTTTTTCTGTTGATACTGTTAATCTTTTATGTATAAAGTTATTTTTAATCTAGAATTGTAATTTGCTCTGGACCAGGAAAATTTTAAAAGTAATTTGATTTTCATTTATATTCAGTACATCAATTGTTACTATGTATAGCTTTATATATATATATATAATATTAGCTTAAAGAAGCACAATATTTAAAAATGATAAAATTTTATTGCGTTTTTAGAAAATATTACAATTTTGGAAACTTATCTTATGTTAATGTTTGAAATTCTATCTCATAAAATGGTCAGATTAAACTTTTTATATGAAAGTTGTTTCATCTATCATTTTCTTTTTATACTTTAGTGAAGATTCTTATATAGCTTGAAGTATGCTCTTTATGTAATTGATAAAAATCTCATGTTATCATCAATAGATTTTGTTTGATTTTTTAAAAATATTTTTCAGCTACACGACTTAAATTACATCCCTCCATTGACTTTCTGTGTAAGAAATTTTATTAATTTCCAGTTTTCTTTTATTATACATATTTATATAAAAAAAACGGTTAATTACAATCTTTTAATTGCATTTTTCCCATTGAATAACTTTTTAAAGAATTCACTTCCTAAATTTTATCTCAGAAAAGTAATTGTACTTTCTAAATCTTTTGTGTATTCCTAATTAGAACTTTTTATTAGTGACACTAAAAATTAAGGCTTACATTTAAAAGGATTATTTCAATTAAACTTATTTTGAGAAAAAAATTGCTATGTATTTGTAAAGATTTAAACATGATTATGCATGAAAAATTTCCCAAAGCTTAAATATGGGTACTTTCTCCCATATTCTATTGAAATAGAATTTGAATGCTGACATTGGACCGAGCACAATTTTTTTTCATGCTGATCTAATAATAAAAAATTGCTGGTCAATTCCAAACAATTAAAATATGAGGCTGTTCATATTAAAAGACAGTCTAAATTATGAAATTTCTTGCAACTACAACATCGCAACATGAAAGTTGGCATACAAATAGCCCAATCTATATGTTAAATATTCTGTATGCTGTTAAATCACTAAAGAATAGTATATGTATCAGAGCAAATATCCGAAATTGAACCACCTTTTTTAACCTGGTAAGAGCAAGTTTTTACTTTTGAAGCATTATATATACAAAAGAGTAAAAAGAAGAAAAAAATTATTGGAAAATTCCAATAGATGAAAAGTTTGCATACAACTGATGAAAGGAGGGGAAAAAATCTTGTTTTCATGCTATCAGTTGAACAAGTGTACGAATACCAATAGTGATACGAATATTAATTGATATATAGAAATTTATATGGAAAAACAAAGTATATTAGAGTCCAAAGTCGTTTAGAGTCTAAAAGAATAATTCAGTTCAAAGTGAAATATTCAGATAAACCTATTTTGCTTTTCAAAAATTAAGTAGATGCATTTTTTCCTGATATTTTCCACCATGCCTAAAATGCATTTTATAATTACCTTAAAAGAAATGTAGCTAATTATTTTTTACTATTGTTCTCAAAGAAGCAATACTTACAGACCCAACTAATTCTCAATAATATATATTCTGAATTAAAAGCCAAAACTTGATACAGTTTAGCAGTGAACTTTATTTTTAAGAATGTTGTGTCTATAGCAATATTTATATAATTAATAGACAAAATTGTTATTTAAAATTGCAGGGAAAAGCATTCACTAAACTTATTAAAAAGGGGAAAGCCACCTCTGTTATTAGATAACCTTGTAAAATTTTGTGTTTTAAGTATTAAAAATGTTGCATGATTTACAGCCATTTATATACTATTTTCTTCTAGTTTTATGTCTACTTTTTCTATATGAATGTGCAACTTAATTTAAAGCTAAGATTTCCATAAAATTCTTCTAGTAAAAAAATTTATAAAATTATCAGATAATTTTCGCCTTTCTATAAGAAAAATCATTCAATTTAAACTTGGTCATGGAAGTTTGCATATTAAAATAATGAAAGAAATTTGGAAGGAAAAATAAAAGGGAATTAATTTAAAATATAACAAATAAAAGTGTGTTTTTTGAAACCTTTTAGGAGTAAAATATTGACTTGTAGTATACAGCAGAATGTGGATTAATAAATTCATGTATTAGTTGCAATTGTTACCACTTAAATATACTATGTGTAACTATTTTCTAATTAGACCTCTGGTTTAGCTTACCATCGAGTAGTATTAAGCATGTGTTCCTATTCAATAGCATAATTTTTTACAGGAAATTAAACATACACCTTTTTACAAATATCTATCAATAACCTGTGCTACAAATTAAACTTCTAAAACATGGAATTCTATCATTTGGATAAGGTTTGCCAGAAAATATTAAATTTAATACTTGAAAATGTTATTTAAGTTAACAAATGCTTCTGCAGTAATTTTGGATATACTAATTTGCTATCAGAAAATGACTAATTCACCAAAAGAAGTTTTTGACATGTTATTTTTCAGCCAGAATTTTTTTTAAGCAGAAATATGTAATGTTGTACCCAGTTGAATGAAAATGTTCTTATGCTGATCACTAATGTATAAGGTTTGCTAAAAAGTAGTGTAAAATTTTAATATATGAATAACATGGGTAGTATTATAAATATTGAAAAATTTAAATATTAAAGTGATCAATATAAGTTTATAAATATTTGATTTTGTTATATTTTCACAGGCAAACAAGAATTTTTGTCCCATTATATTATTAAAATGTAATACTAAGGACACACTAGCTCATATTCAATAAAAACACTTTTTCTTTCATTTTCCCCTTTATTATAGAGACTGAAATATGATGTACAAATCACGACAAATGGAATATTTTCTGCATCAGCCTGAAAATAGAGTGTGATTAATTAAGTAAACAAATAACAAATCAAGGTGAGGGGAGGAAAAAGGTAAAATATAAAATTAATCGCTCAAACCGTAAATGGATTTACTATAAAAACAAAAATTTTAATCACATGCACTTTAAGGTCAAAACTTTCCAATTAATTAAGAAACTTAAGCCCAATAGTTTTAATTTAAAATATTAACTAAAGGATTGTTTAATAAACAGAACCAGTGTATATTAACTTTTTACTCAGAAGCAGGTGCTTCAAAATCAGAGTTACTAAAATTTTGAATGATAAATTTTAATTTCAAGGGGTTCCAACTGAAATTTAAGCATTATGTCTCATCAAGAGAGAAATTAGAACTTCATCAGCAATTCCCTGGAACAACAGCTACGCTGGAACCCGGAAATTAATCAGCAACCGGATCAGGTACAGGTTCAGGGACTGCACACCACAGCAACAGCACGAAGTATCTGGCACAGCTCACCAATTACAGCATACTACTGCGCCTGTGGTTACAGACAATACAAAAATTGTGTCAGAACAATTTTTTAATGAAAGTCATTATAAATAAATTTCCACCTAGATTAAATTTTACAAATAGTCTTTTAATTTGAAATAATACATATAACAGATACAATGGTAGTCTCAAAATGTACAGGTAAAATGCTTTCTGCCAAAAATGAAGATACACAATAGACACACATTACAGTATAATAAAGCTTGCAACATGTACAGCTATTTAAATCCAAATACATACCATATTTCAGTAAAGTATACTGGCAAAGAACTAACTGCAAAACAAATATATTTTCTAGTTTTATATTGAAATTATAGTTAAACATGAATGATGAAAATTAACAGGATATTTTGAAGCACAAAAATTATGCTCACACAACTACTAAAATTTTGAAGACAGCTGTTATTTCGTAAAGCATACATAATAAAAGTACAAAATAACACAGATACAAGAAAAATTTTAACCTTTAAAAAAGTGCTGCATTTGCAATTGCTTCTCTGCGCAATGATGGCAATGCTTAACACATTATTTTCGAGTTCATCCTTCCATTTCTGGACTACGAGAGCGACTTCTGCTTGGACTCCTCAATGCATCATTTCCAACGTGCTCTTTTAAAGGACTATCACTCCTGCTTCTACTACGAGATTTATTTCGGCTTCCACTCCTATCCCGATCTCCGTTTTTATCCCGGCTCAAACTTCTAGAACGGCTCTTGGACTTGCTATCTCGTTTTTTCTTGCTGGGGCTTTCAGACCTAGATCTAAAAAATGAAATATTTGTTACTTAATTATTATACTACTAGAAACTGCTAATGAATCTGTTTTTTATATATTATAATGCACCCACACAATCTAACAAAAACAAATTTGTCATTTTCTTTTTAAACATTAGCAAGGTGTGTTCAGACAACAATTGAATTTCTAGAATTGGAACCAGATAATAAATTAACTAATTTTTAATTTAAAAGTATTGAACTTTACTCATTCTTTGAAAATAAACACACAACTTTAGCTGCATCAACACTATCAGTAAAAAAAAAATACATATGTATTATCCACAAAAAGTGATTAATAAAAATTCACATTAAGCTCTTATAAAATTTATGTATGCAAAAGCACATAATCAATACATAAATTCCAACAGTAAATAATTTAAATATAAAAATTAATTATTTAAATTTATTTTAAAATGCACATTCATGAAGCAATTCTACAATTAATGGCCAAATGTAAAATGCAAATAAATTAGTTTTATTAAATTTATTTTACAGCAATATGGCATCAAAATGAAAAGTGTAGACAGAAATAAAAAGAAACCCCTGGTAGCCTACATCTCTCTTCTTAAAATGAAATAGACTATTCTTGCAAAGCTGGCGATATAAACTTGATTTTTTTGAAATCCAGCATTTTATCCTATTGCAAAAACATTCATGATGCAAATTTAATACCTATCTTCTGTTACAATTCATAGCCCTGTAGATAAAATGCATATCTGTTTCTTCAGAGTGTAACTCATTTCATTACATACAAATAACCTCCAATAGATGAGTGGAGGGAGAAAAGAAAACAAAAAAGCTTTAAACTTATGTAATGCCATTAAAACTAAATAAAACTTCAAAATTATTCAATATTATCTTGTCAAAAATTCAATTTCATTTAAATTATGTCCCTGAATGTGAATATCATCCGCTCTAAAAATAATGTAATATACAATACCCCTCACCCATTTCCACAACATTTCTAGCTTTTCCTAATCATACTTTTAATCTCTGTTCCCATATTGATATATATATTTAAAAAAATATTTCTTTTTATGTAGTTAGCTCATTTTTAAAATTTGGTTCATGAATTCAGACTATCAGTATAGACAAAAATTAAAAATATTTTTAGATAACAATTCAGCTAACAGAAAAGAAAATAATACATTACTGCATGATTCACTATATAAGAATATACTTTAATTCCAGAATCTGAGTTATTGAGAATTGGAAACCAAATATATTAATTTTTATTATCAATCAGACTATAAAAAAATTGTACACATAATAGTAAGTTTGATATGGATAAGCAATATTCACATATTATTTGCATCAACAAATATATGAAAAAAATTCTATAACTATACAATGTGTCTTTGAAGTAAAGTATACCTATCATCTCGACGATGGCGACTATCAGACCTGCTTCTTGTACGGCTTCTGTGTCTTCTCGAGCGCGATCGTGATCTTGACCTTCTGGAACCAAAATATCAATAGATATTTTGATTATATTGAAACTGACAGAATGCACAATTTAAAAGCAAACAAAATAATTTGGGCTTTTTCATGGGACTTATTAATTAATGGTGAGAGGCTGGCAATTCATAGGTAAAAACAAGTAAAATATTTAATAATTATCTTCAATCATTTACTATTTCTTATCTTTTAATAAGTTAAAAGCATGCTTATTGGGTTGCAATGCCAATTTGGTTTTGGTGCTATATTTAGCAAATTTTGGCACTTTCATCATTAATTAATAAGTACCTTATTTATTATCTAATCAGTTACTATTTGACAAAATATCCTTCTCACTTGTTTATAACGCTAATCATGAAGAATTTATTATAGCAAATAAAAATTTTATATATTTTGTGAATAAATTTGAAGAACTTCAGCAGTGTAAATTTTATCTTGGCAAATCAGTTCCTGTTTCAAACAAAATTAAGTTCAAATAAGAATGTAAATTGAACTATCACCAAGAATGTCCTCGCTATACATCCTACATTTAACAAAAACTGGACTTCCACTATAGAATTTGCATAGATGAGTCAAAATGATAGCTAACTGAAGGATCAGAGGGGGAAAATGGGGTGAGGTCCAAGTAAACATCCTAATTTTTACATTTTATTACAATGTATTTCAATAACACATAGGCAAAAATATTAGTACAGCTGTTTGTGGTACTCATGTTTTTTTTCTCTTTTCTCTTCCTTTTTTTTTTGGCACATCGGTGGCATCAGAAACAATTTAAGCTATTTTTGTGGCATTCGTGAAATGTAGATTTTTTTTAACCCGGCACAAGCTAAGAACTGCGATTCTGGAACATACGTCGGAGAACATACCTTCATTCCTTCCTTCCTATTAGTACAGTTAGGAATTATATTTTAACTTTTTGTTGTTGATACATCATTAAATTTTACGAAATACCTAATAAAAAATAATGAAGGAAATAACTGCTCAGTATAACATCAAACCTTTTGTGAAAAAACAATGTTACAAATAAGAAAAGATGGCTACATCAACTGATAAAATTCCTTATAATCAGGCATTAACCATACAACTTATATATCAATAAAGGTGTACCATTTTCACCAAAGCATATTTAATTTGAAAAAGTATATTATGTAAATAATAAACTTGAAACAGAATGAAACAAAGTACATAGACTAATTTTTTAAAAACAAGCACTCTAAAAGCACTTTTATAAGGGTGAGAGAGGGAATATAAAACAAACAAAATGGTTTTTTTCCCCCTTTAGGTTTATGAACTACAATGAATAAATTGGCTGAAGACATCAGATCCTAACCTAATGCCAGAGACAATTTCTTTTGCCATCTATTTCCACAAAAATTGACATTTTGAGAGTGTTGTTGCTAACATTCTCAATTCTTCAGAAATGTTTATTGAGTGGATTCTGGCTGATTACTTTAATTGATCCTCGACATATTGTAAAAGGATATTTTTCATTCAAATTTATTACTTCAATACTTTTACTATTGCTAAATCCTCTTTCAATGATACAGAAAGTATTTGTTCATGGGAAAGAAAATATTTTTCAAAATACTCTACAATTTAGTTTAAACTTAAGGTCTTCAAATTAAGATTCAAAGTAGCTAATTCAGTTTCATTTTTCTTGATACTGAAATTTTAGAAATAATGTTGATTAAACCAAAAAATCTATAAATTCTATGAGAATGGTCATCTTTTTTTTTTTTTCCCCTCTCCTGTCTGACAAATGTACACAACAGAACATGTCCCTCTCCCTTAATTGTTGTTTTAGTATACACTCCTAGAGGGAAACTACTGACAATCAATCTTGATTTTTTTTTTTTCATTTAACAATTCTTTTCTGAAATAAAAAACTAGCAATAATGTGTTTCTTTGGTGATTGCATTTCTTTTTGTACATTTGGAAAATCTACAAAGAATGAAATACAAATTTTATCATATAGTTAAAAAGATTTAAACTTTTGCACAAAAATTAACAGAAGCAGAAGTAATCTAATAATCCACTAATAGTGAGTCACTATATGAAATAAAATTAATAAATACTCTACAAACAATTAATGACAAGGAGAAAAACACCAATATGTTAAAAATCTATGTTTAAGGAGTTAAATGAATGCATGTCCCTAAAGAGAAGGGACTGCCCTCTACATCTACAAAAGGGGATAGAAAAGTCAAGTAAATGAAAGTTATATAATCTTGCCCTTCTCACAATATTTTGCTGAACCGAGATAAATCCTTTAACACTGACTTCCGGATTCATTTAAAAATTCAATACCGTAATAGATATAGTCTATAACAAAGCAACTCTAATGTAGTGAAATTCAATTCTGTAATAAACAGCAATAAAAAAATATTTTAACTCTTAGAAAGAAAAATAAAACATTTAGTGTTAAATAGTTATGTGCCTGTGCGTTCTTCAGCTAGTCTTTGCCGAAGAAAAACTGCTGACATCGAAATAATTAATTAAGCAAAGCATGCATCAATTCATGCTAGGATATCCCCAACATTAAGGGGAACATGTTAATCAGTTAATAAAGCGCCAGTTTTGTTTTAAGTAAAATGTTTCTTTTGCTTTCACATTGAGAACAAAAACTAAGATCAGAAATAT
This sequence comes from Argiope trifasciata, assembly GCA_026543055.1. Classification (NCBI taxonomy): domain Eukaryota; kingdom Metazoa; phylum Arthropoda; class Arachnida; order Araneae; family Araneidae; genus Argiope; species Argiope trifasciata. The sequence goes on from JAPMOQ010054519.1 coordinate 219,147, forward strand.
TAAAAGCTTTTAATACTTCGATTTGAATGACAACATTTTAAAAATATACCTTTCTATATGTTTTATTTTTATACATCCAATGATAATCTTAAGTTTATCAGTTCTAATTATATGAAACATTCAGCCCATATTCATTTTAATTAAACACATTAAATGAAGAATTTCACACATTAATATACAGAAAAAATAATGAATGTTGCAAACAATAAAATAAATATATACAACAAAACAATAAAAGAAATCGAGGTTTACCTTGAACGGGAACGGGAGCGTCTTCTACTACGACTTCTGGACCTAGATCGAGATCGCCGGCGTCGAGACCTGGATCCGCGTCTGGGATCGCCGGGACGACCATACCTAGCCATTTGAACACGTAACTCACGTCCATCCAGAATATAACCATCTAAAGAATCCATAGCTTCTTCGGCATCCCTGTTGTCATAAAATCGAACAAACGCAAAGCCTCTACTCTCTCTAGTATAAGGATGACGAGGAATATAGACATCACCTACATCGCCGTATTTTTCAAAAACTCTCTTGAGGTCTTCAGGAGTTGTTCGATAGGTTAGATTATCGACTTTTAATGAAGTCATTCCATCAATATTTGGAACTCTTGAGTAACTCATGGCTGAATATTATTTCGAATAACCAAACATTAATACAACAATACTAGAAAAATGGCGATGAACGCTCAGAGAGATGCCAGAAAGATAATCCTATGATTGAGTTGAGCTGTATTTCTTTTTGAATTTTCAAAATATGGTACTAGAACAATATTTTTTTTAAAAAGCAAATTTTTGTGGAAAAAGCCCAAAACAAAAATTTTTGAATCCATATAGTAACTAAATTAAATAGCAATATTTTAATTTATTCCTTAATTCACTACAACTGCTGTAAATTTCTATTTGCTATAGACACTTGGCTCATTTTGTTTCACATATTGTTTCAAAAAATTCTTTTGTTTTAAAAAAAGAAATGAAATACGCTAAACATTTATTTTTCTATAGCTTTAAAGTAGTTGATTTTAACTTGGTTTACTTGTTCCAGTCAAAAAGCAAGTGGAAAACATTACATTATTGATGATGGCAACATAAAAATCCAAAACATCGAATTTATGAAATTTTGTATCCGAGTTTCCTAATACTATTTGATAAGTTTTTGTGACATTCGGAAATTTTGAGTATTATTAACCCGGCAAAAGCCAAGAACAACGATTTTGGATTATACGCCGAAGAACACACCTTCATTACTTTCTTCCCATGTTGTTAGATCTTTAATTTTTTTTTGAAGGGGCATAACTATTGTGGTTATAAAAAAAACATCAAAATCAATCATTATTTTATTCTGTCCTGCTAAATCTTGCATTATTTATCAATTTAGTTTAAGTACGCTTTAAGAAGCTCATTTTAATTCTAAATATGTGTATGGTTCTATGTACAGTTAAACAAGAAAATATATGGTTATATTTAAGTTTTTTGTCCTTGATATAAAGTTGAAAGAACCCCCTGTAAAATAAAGCAAAGTCAAGAAAAGGTGTATTATTAGGTATGAAAGAGATTTTATTCAATAATAATAAACCGTATAACAGAAGTATCGTTTACCAGGCATCATGACTAGACGGAAATAATTTTAGCAAATCCTATAAAATCTTGCCTAATTAATGTAAGTAAGTAATATGGTCTGTGACTGGATTTTGAAAAAAACGGCGCAAGACTATGATTGGCGACTTTTGAACATTGCGCCAAGCGAGGGGTTAAACTCATAGAGCTGGGATACTATATATCAGCTCTATATATTTATTTATATATCAGCTCTATGGTTTAACTCCGGTCGTACCAAGGTAAGTAATTTTAAAGAAAGTTTAACATTTTTGGGGAATTAACCACATGTGACCAACTGTGACAAAAATTGCAACTTAGCTCCTTATATCCGAATTCTTGCGTATGGTCGGAATTTGTTTTCTTCATTCATATCTGAATGAATTCTTCATTCGAAACTTTATTTAAAATTAGGAAGTTAGCATTTAAGTCATACATATTTTTTTACGATAATAGAAAAAAATTGAAGTATTATTGAAATTGATTTTTTTTATTTATAAATATTTTGCTGTGAGTTGTAAAAAAAATGTCTAATATATTTCTATTTTTACATTTTTTGAATTATAATTTTATAAAATTATAAAAGTTTGTTTTAAATTAAAACAATATTGTATGTGTGATAAAATATCCCTGTATTGTATACTCTATTTACTGAAAATATGTACATAAATGTATTGAAATTTTACTAATTATTAACCTTTCTACTAGTTGGAATTTACAGATGATGATGAGCTGCGACAATAATGGCTATAATATAGATAATCATTCTACATTCAAGCTTTGACATTTTAAGGAGATTCAGATGTTGAATAATCACTGATCAATAGGTTAAAATAAGAGATGGTATTATAAACATTGTCAGGATTGCATTTTAAAAATTTTTAATTCTAAAGTGCTGCTTTATTTATTGTTTTTTCTAAATATTGATTGTTGATTCATTTATTAATATTGTCTAAAATGTTTTAAATTCCTACATGTAAATATTTTTTTATTGTAAATGAAACATAACTACTATCCTACCGTCATAAGAAAAACCCTGAACGTGGTTGCCGTAAGTAGACGAGTGTGAGGGAAATAGGCATTAAAGCAGACCACAACATTTGGCTAACTAAGTGCACTTATTAAGCGAGGAAATCTTTTTGCTTGTGTTTATACAGATGTATATATATGACAAATAAAATTAAATTGTAGGTAAACTTAGAAATTCCTTGTAATTTAAGCTTTAAAATAATGTTTTGCATAAGAAAGCCTGCAACAATATTTCTTCAACTGCTTTTGTATTGAATTTTTAAATATCTGAGACTGCCATTAATTAAATAAAAGCCACTAGATAATAACAAAATCGTGTAATATTTTCTTGAAGATTCATGTGTCTTTAAAAGTGGAAAGCTTATGTTTTAAAACTAAATCCCCTTTTTTCCATTTTACGCTAGAATTTATGAGTTTTGAATAAGATGAAAGCGATAATTTCAAATAATAAACTTGGGATCTGAAAAAAAAATTGATTAATTTGGAACTGTTACTGTTTGATATAAATAAAAAGTAAAAACATAAAATTCAGCAAAAAATTAAAATATAAATAAATCAATAAATAGGCAAAATTAAAGATATTTTTTCTTTTCATATTTTTTTAAAGAACCAACGTAGTATTTATCAGACTCTTTGTAATCACTCATAAACCACAAAATCCGTAACCCAGTCTTCCGTAACACTTCTTACATATAACCAAATATAATATGTCTGTAAGAAGTAAGGTAATGTCCACTAATTATCAAAGAATAAAAATTTCCAAAGAATTTTATAGATTAAAACACTCAAAATTATTTAGCTGACATTGATTACTAACTGAATATATAAGTGAAATTAATTTACTCAAAAATTCTGATATTTAGTTGATTAATCAAATTAACACTGTACAAGGGAAAATGAGACTTCTAACCGGCGATTTTTCAAATGATCGTGCCAAAAGAAATACAACCCTTTCTTTCACCCCCAAAATGTTATAGAACATCCTGTTTTAAAGCCGACTGACCCCTACTTTTAACATTACAGGGTTTTTCTTGTGATGGTAAGTCAATGTAGAAGTTTTAATGAATGAAATACTCATTCTTTAAAATAAAATTTTTTAAAAAAGAAAGAAGGATTTCAATATTCTGTTATAATATCCCCAGGATTACATGATATCATTAGGATTTTGCCAAAATGTCAGCTACAAAGAGTATATAAAAAAAGTAATACTTGTGTTTTGTAGAATTGCAAATATTTAGAAAAATTTCCTCATCATGATGATATATTACAATTCTTTAACGATATGAATCTTGGAAACTACTGTAAGTACTTTATATCAGTACCAAAATGTGTGTGAAATCTAGATAAATAATTAACCTAGTTTACTAATAACTGACAGATAAATATGCTTTTGAAAACAGTAATTTTTTATGTTAATATTTTATTTATGTATATTTTAAAAAATTTCATTTAAAAATAAGGCCTTACTATATTTTTGACAAGCTAATGGAAATGTATTAACACTTTAATTTATTCATATTTTTTTTAAGTTAAGTCGCATTCATGTTACAAAAATTTTAAATAGATGCATAGATACTTAATTTTATTTTACATTATGTTTTCATTGAAATTGAAAATATTGTTTCATATTCAAATTTTAAACTAATAGTTTGAACATATTCATTTCTTAAAATAGAGGAAAGGAAATAAATGTTAATTATAGAATATTATTATAATGAAATGTATTTAACTAGCTGATTTCCTGACTTAACCTGGGGTCAATACTATTAAATGTATAAATCTTTAAATACACAGAGGCTTTAAATTTTTTTATTAAAATGAGAATATTGAGAATAAAATTTCAAATTAACTCCATAGTGTCCAAAGCAGTAAAATTTGAGCAAATAGTAAAGAATGACAATTAATATTTCATCAAATTAAAAAAAAATAATAGTCACAATCATCACAAGTAGTGAGCATTAAGAGATCACATCATTAATAGTGAGCATTAAGAGACTTCATAAGATTTAACATTCTCATTAGAATGTAAATAATACTCTGTGCATTTGCAAAAATAAATTTTAATGTTCCACACCCTAATATACCATGTAAATTAGAAGTTAATTTTTTATGTTGTCAGAGGTCTTATCTTCTTGGTGTGGGAAAAGAATCAAAAGTCTTTTTCCATCAGGAAAAGAAGTAGAAAGATTCAAGAAAGAGTTCTGAAAAATAGTTTTTAATTATTAAAAAAATTCATGAATCTGATGAATTATGAAATTTTTTAAGATGCATCAACATCCATCTGTATGCAAAGTTTAAATAAAAACTGTGCACAATAGGTTTTTTTTTGTTTATAGAGGATGCACACAAATAAACATTGCTGTATAAATATGCAAATTACTCTGAAAAATGAAGCACAGTACTCTTGAGTATTTGGTCTAATATGACGGAATACCTGGCCGGATTACAAATAAAGCCAGATTGGCTGAAGTTCTGTTAACTCATTTTCTGCCCACCAATATCGGAAGACAAAGGTTTTATACCAAACTCTCTGTTATAATATATATATATTCTTATTTCTTATCGAGTATCAAGCCCTCCATTTACTTGAAATCATGCAGAATATGTGCACTGCACAGCAAGCTGTAGAAGCAGCTGCCTGTAATGTGTCGAATTAAAGTAGAAAGCTCTGTATTGATAGTTTATATACTGCAGTACATGTTTCTTAAATTTATTAGAGTAAAAGTAAGTTAAATTGTATAAACTGTTCATATTTTAATATAAATTCTGTATTGCCTGACTTAAAGGCAGGAAATATAAACAAAATATTAATCTAAATCATAGGCCTGATTCTCAAAAAAATTTTCTCAAACTGATTTTTAATATTCATTTATAAATGTTTATACAAATGTGAAAAAGAGGTAAGAGTAAAAACTTTCAATTTTTAGTTTGTTGTTTGGCAATATTGCCAATTTAACACCTTACCTTTATCATTTAATTCTGATAAAAGAAAACTAGGCCGAATATTGGGGAGTGTACTGGATATTAAATTTCAAAGCAGTATTAATATAATACTTAGCAATGGAGACCTGAGAAGATTCATTAAAAAATATGCAATAAGTATTTTATTATTTCATAGGTGGAAAACTTAATTCATAGATGATGATGAAAATAAAACCCAACTGCTATTTATGATAGAATGTAATTTAAGGATATAGAAAATTAAACTGAATATTTTAAATTTAATTCAAGGGTATAATAAACAGTATTTAATAACAAAAAACCATAATAAGATTTTTTTTAAAAAACAGGAGAATAATTACCAATAACTGCAAAGTATAAATAGTATTACTAATTTAAATGTTTTATGAAAAAATTGATAATGTATATAGTAAAAAAAAAAGTGAAAATTGTAAGAAAAATTAGGCAGATTTTTAAAAAGTTACATGTGTGTAGATTTTCAAGTATATTAGGGAAGTCTTGAATTTTCGAATGTAAAATTTTTTTCCTGTAGTAATTATTAAAGCAATAACGGCTCTTAATTTTATTGACATTTTTTAGTGATAGATATGCAATGTTATGTATAAGATGATATTATTAGAGTCATCATAATATTGTTATGATGACTCTGATTCTTCAAGAATCAATAATTTGTAACTAATTAGATATGCTTATTTCCCATTAAATCTCATGCATAACTTTTATGTCTACTATTCCAGCAGAAAAGTATTAACTAACATTAAATTATGATTGATGTTGAAGCTTGTGTTATCTTAATTGCTTTACGTCTTCACTGTTAATTATGTAAATGATCCTATCTAATGGAATTGAATTCCAAGACATCATTATTAATCGTGACATTAACTGCCCTGGTAATCTTATATTCTGACCATCATCTTTCATAAAACTATAACTATTGTGCACCTTAATGTAGTTTAACTTTCCTATGCCTTGTATAATCTGTACATATAATAAATTAAATCCTTTAACTTTCACATGTAAGAAATTTTTTTCTCGCAATAAACAATTGATGAAGATATGAGAATGATAGCCTGAAGCAATAATGAAATATTTGCATTAATGAAATATGTTGGTAAAAATTATGCAAAAATAATAATAAAATAAATAATTGAAATTTAGTAAGGATAAAGAGAAATTAATTGGTTGTGTAAAGAAACTAATTATTTAAATTGGTGTAAAAATAATTTTTTAAAATTTGTTTGGTAGTCAGTGTGAGGAAATTGATTTAATTTATAATTAATTAGAACTGTATCACTTATCATTGAAAGATATGTATAAAAATGTATTTAAAAAATTACTTGTACATAACGAGCAATATTCCAGTTTATGAAAATTTCAAAATCTGTCTCTCACTGTCTCATTGGATACTCGATATTTACTGAAACTTGTTAATAACCATTAGCAATCTCATATGGAATCTGTACATTTGTTGAATTACTTACTTGATTTTTTAAAACTTTGTATAAATTGATGTAATTGTAGAGCTGTTGGATATCTAATATGATAATAAGATTAGGGCATCAAATCATTTTAGATTTTTTTAGACCATACATAAAACCATACTTTTTCAAAAGAAAATAAAAATGATACGAGCTTTTTGATACTGAACAGGAAGTGCTATATGATCTTGTGTATATATATATATATATATATGCTTGTGTATGCAAAAAAAGTTCTGTCTGAAAGAGCTATGAGAGAAAAAAAAGCAATGCTACAATTATTAATCCCCTGTGCTACAAAAAAGAAAGATTTGATTAAATATATCTAAAAGTATACAAATGTGATTCAATAAAATACATAATTTATATTTTTCTCTGTGTCATATGTACTTTTAATTATGTACTAAAATTGTTGTACATTTTTTCTAAGTATTACCTGAATTTTTCATGAACATTTCTTATTAGATAAATAGACGTTATTATGAATTTTTTAATAGTCTTTACGTAATTAATTTCTGCGCATTTTTTAAATTGTTAATTGTGCTGGAGCAGTGATTCAATCTGCAGTTACTTGTTTTATGTATAACCAATACTTATTAATGAGATATTCATATTGTAAAAGTAGTTGGGGATATTTTATTTAGTATTTCATCATGATTGCCTTTCCTTATCTATGGTAACTGACTTTAATGTTTTGGCTAACAATCCTTCCAAATGGATTCTTTTCAGATGAATAATTTTTGTTTAATATGAATATTGTATATAGTTTATTTTATGAATTATTATTATCATTCGGTACACATCGTCATTCAAATAAAAATTTAAAAAATTTCCATTATCAAAATATTTTTCTATGCATTCTTACATATTTGTTTCCTATTTGCAAACTGACAACTTCACTGTTGTAATTTCCATGAGATATTGTAATAGTTTTGCATTTAAACCTTAGACAACTCTCTAATCAGCATTTAGTTTTGTGAGATAAAGATTTGCTTTCTATATTCTTTCAAATGATATCTGATTTATTAATTAATTGCATTTGTTTGAGATGCTTAGTGTAATAATAAATTTATTTGATACTGACATTTAATGGCAACAACATGTTTTTGATATGATTAAAAAAACTTCTAATTTAGCATTCGCAAAAAAGGAACATTGTTTAATTATATACATTATGTTAATGAAAGAGAAACCAAATCTTATAGCTATAATTATATTTAATTGAAATTATAAGAAGAATCTTAATTATTCCTTATTTTTGTTAGGTCAGTGGGAAAAATTTTGTAATGTTCAATTAAAATTATTTCAAAATTAGCATTCTGTGTGAAAATATTTCAGTTTATCAGTCTTTTGATATAACTAATTGCATATATTTCACATAATCTAGTTAAGAATTATTTTAAGGAATGAATTTAATATTTATGCAGCTTTAAATTGTTTTCATGATAAAAAGAGAAATATTATTTTAGAATATTCTTATTTGCAAAAATATTGTTTTTTTTTTTTTTTTTTTTTTTTTTTAATTAATAAAATGTGTCTAATACCAAAGTTTTGAAATAACAGGAATTTTTCTTAACATTATACATACAAATATTCCATATTCCAAACTTCACTGGAAAAAAAAAGCCCTTCACTGAAAAAAAAAATACTAAATTGTTTGAATACCATATGCTTCATGTAGTGATAGTTTTAGATTTTTTGCCAATATCAGGCAAAATCTTCTTTAATACTTTAATCGAATAAATGCTATTTATACCAAACTATTGTTTAATTTTATAGAAAACTAAGAGCTCATCATAAATATTTTCGTCTTCCTTAAATTTGACTCTGTAAAATATGATCTATTTAATTAAAAAGTTATATCTTATTATTGTTATTGATAATTATTTAAAAATTTATATGTTTAATAATAGACAAGTAATAAAGCATTTAATTGGTAAATTTTCATTTCATTGTAAGTTTATTTTGTAAGTAAGCTTTTTTTATGTAATATTGCTTCAAAATTTTATATTTATAAAACATACTATTGCCTGTAATATTTTTAATTATAGAATAAGATTATAATTTAATTAAAATTTTTTTGACTTTTTTTCAGACTTTCCTTCTCTATCAAATTGGAGACACAGTTGCCGACTGCCAAGTATTTTGGAAAATAGTCTTGATACTCAGTCTCGATATAGATTTCAATGTTCACAATGCGCTTATAAAGCAGCTTCGAATGCTGATTTAAAAAAACATATTCTTACCCACACAGGTGAAAAACCACATGCATGCAACATCTGTGGCCGATGCTTTGCTTTGAAAGAAAACTTAAAACGACATTATATTACCCATTTAAGCAAAAAATTTAAGTTTGCTTGAACCTTTATTAACAATTTTGATATTTTATTGTAAAAAGTCTATTGGAAAGAAGGTCTGAATATATAGATTTGAAGAAAAAATGTTTAAAATTTAGTTAAAATTTAGCATTTTGCCTGTAAATTGTTAAGTAACCTGTCTTTAGTTTTCTGATTTATATAGTTAGTTATTGTAAGTTGACATTAATAATTTAGCTCTTCAATTTACATTAAGGAAATATTGTTGAAACATAATGAATTTCTTAATCTTGTAGACTTGAAAATTATAATAATACAAAGTAAAAATAATGCATTTTGTTATAAAGCATTTGATGGTGATTGAGAAGGAACTGTTTCTGGCATAAAATATTTTTCAAATAAAAAAAACAGTGTTTCGATAATATTTGTTAATTCGTACAACTAGAACTAAATAATTCCTTCTTGGGAGCTTGATCTGAATGTTTGAAATAAATGAAATCTTTAAATAAGCAATATTTATTTTTAAAAATTCTGCTCTTTTGATTCTGTTATGTGAATGCCATTTTGCTGTTCTTTATTGGGTGTAAAAATGGAAGATATATTTGATATAAAATAATTGTTTGCAGAATTTTTTATTTTTAATATAAAAATATTTTAGAAGATAATTAATGAATCTCTTTTTCTTTTCCTTTTTTCATAAATTTAATTAACATAAGTTTTCCATGAAATATCTATTATTAACTTATATATAAGTTTTAACCAAACATTCTAATCTAAAGATTTTCAATTTCCACTCTTCATTTTTAATAAAATTTTTATGAAGAAAAATATTCAGAATTTAATTATTTGCCCTTATTTGTGTAATTATGAAAAGTTTAAATATATTAATTTCACTGTGCCATTTATATTGGTAAATTTCATAATTTCTTTTATATTATTCATATTTATTGACTTTTTAAAACGATATTTCTTAGTATATGTGTGATTGAAGCTCTTTGCATAAGAAGATTTCATCATATATAAATACTTGCAGCATTTTGTTTAAATTTATGTGATGTACTGAAACATGGCAGCATATGTAGATTTTTTGTTTGATGTTTTTAAAGTATATTAGGTATTTTATTTATTAGTATATTTTCTATTTAAGCTTTTTTATTCCAAATTACTATTTTATGTACCGATATAATTTTGGTTTGCAAGAATTGCATAGAATTGGAATGCAAATATGTAAAAAATTAAAGATACTCTTTAAACTTTATTATTTATATATTTCAAAAAGCAAAAATAAATGTAAAAATAAAATATTTATTGACAAATTGGTTTTATTAAACAATCATCTTGAATTTGCTTATTGTTTTGCACTATAACTCAATAAAATTAATATTTTCATATCCATAGTTTATATTTAAAATTCTTTTGTTATATATTATAAATTCTATGTTTTAATTTTGTTATTAAATATATATTTATTATTTTTCATTTTATTTTCCAAAATTCAGTAATAAAATAGGATTTGCATCGAGTTATTTGTTTTTTATAAATATGTGTAGCCATTATTAGTTTTGATTATTAAGAAGTTATATATGAATAAAATATAAAATTCTAGCAGTACCAGCATTTTGATAAGAAATTTTTGTTTAATTCTGTGCTTTCAGTTTCTTATTCTGGTTTAAACTGTATAATATTTTTGCTAGAAAGAATGAATAATTTCATGAAATGTTCAGTTATTTTATTATATAAGTAATTATTTTTATTCTCTTATCTTATTTATATGGCTGTGACTATATTATTTAAGCAAATGAGTTATTTAACAATGATTTATGATTATATTTTCTTAATTTATCACTCTTGACTGTGATATAGCTAGATATAGAGTATGGTGAGATTACATGTTTTGTGTTATTTTATTAAAAAATATAGCCTTAGCATGAAAATCAGTGGATAACATATTTGAAATTCGGTTATATTGACATTTAGCTGTTGTATGTATCTGATTGAAATTGGATTGAACATCAAACATCTTTTTGTTGATATGATATAGGAGCTTGGAGACAAAGATGATGTTTCATTTACAACACCAAAAAGTAATCCTTATATAGCTTTAAAGTAGAATATTAGTCTAATTAGTTTAAATTACTTGTATTAAAAAAGGGTCTGACATTTTTTTCTTTTTATTTGGACTTTGAAATTAATACATGAAGAAAAGAATAAAATGAGTTTAAATATCTTTCATGCCCAATATTCTTGCTGTGTCATTGTCCTATTGAGAGGAATCACACAATTTGATTCAAATATGTAAAATCTTGTACATTCTTAATTATATATATATCTATTTTCTGACAGATAACAAGGACCAGGCTGTGAAACCAAAGAAGAACCCTAAGAATCAAGAAAGAACTGTAATCAAACCTGCAGTCCTTAGAATTAAAAGTGCAGACTCTCAAACTCCAGAAGAAGCCATGTCCATCATATATGATGAAACATATGATTGTCCTGAGCCACATTGTTCTTACAGTACACCTTCCAGGAGACAGATTCAAAAACATGTGCTTATTCATTCAGATAAGCGGCCTTATTCCTGTTTTGTGTGCAACTACACTTTCAAGCGTAGTGATAGCTTACGGCAACACTTATTAACTCATTCTGGAGAAAAACCATACGCTTGTGGACTTTGTCCAATGCATTTTATGCATCGAAATTCACGTAATCGTCACAGATTGAAGCATTTGGGGTCTACAAATAATTGAGTTGTGTTTAGTACTATATACAGTAATTTAGGGAATATATATATTTTTTATTGTAGATAGTTTATTCACTAAAATTTCTTGAATTTTTGATGATGGTGTATATTAAGATAATATATATTCTATTGCATTCTGTTTTAAATATTTTTCTGGTATTTTTTTTTGTATTATATATTAATTTGTAGTTAAAATATATCAGTGATGTTAATTATTGTACGCCACTTTTGATTTCATCCTTCAAAATGTGTCTGTATAAATGGAGGTAATCTTAACATTAATAATTTCAAAAATGTGCATTTCATGCCATATTTGAATGTATTTTTCAATCAGTGAATGTTTGTAAGTGCCATTGAAAATTTCCAGTCAGGATGAATAAATATTTTTGACTAACTTTTATATCTATATTACTGTAAATGGTTTGCAGTATTATTTCATATTTTGAGTATTATAACATCTTAATGCGTGTGTATAAATATTCTCATAATGTTTATTCTCTATTTTAATTTTTTGTTGGTTAGTTTATGAATAAGATATATATAAAAAATTATTCTAATGTGTTTTCTCTAATATACAAATAGTAATTATATTCATTTTATATAATTAAGATGCTGAAAAAAAATCCATTTTCTGTAGACATTTATTAACATGACTAGCTTATCTAAATATAAATGCAAGTTAAGTTCTATAATGTACAAGTCAAATGTGCAGTAAACATTCCTGGAAAGATATATTTTATGCATAAAAATCACTATGCTTAAAAAATTTAATGCATAAAAGTTTTTATGTATCTTACTAACATATAATTCATTGCATCTAATTGTATCTGAATTAAAATGCAAGTCATATTATTATGTATAACAAACACTCCTAAAAATTCATATCTTATCTACAACAATCAATGTGACTAAAAGAATTTGCGGTGTTGAAAATTTTTTAAGCTATATTATAGATTTTAATAATGTATAATTAAATGTAAAAGTAGATTTTTTTTTTCATTCTGCTTTCAAGTTTAATAACTATAACTCTCATGCAAAAAGAAATTAAAAGCCATTCAGTATTTTAATTCATAAATTCTTATTATTGGTATATTTTTATTTTTAAAAATATGCAAACTTTTATACTTCAAAATAAATTTATGCTGTATTTAAATGAATAAATATTGCTGATCTAAAAGTGATATTTAAAGAAAATGATATCTATTTACATTTTCCTTTAATTTATTTTCATATCTTCATTTTTAAAAAAGTGACATTTATGTATATTGTAAATTAAAGCTATAACTAAAATTATTTTCTTATTTTCCAGGTACATTTGCCTCTCCTAATGAGAAATTTAAAGCCAAAAAATTCATTGATAATCTGGAATTGGGTAATTTTCATAAAATCCGATTTGAGTGTCTTGTATGTCCATACGTAACAAACCAGTACATAGATATTAGACAACATATATCGCAGCACAGCCGTTTTAAATGCAACTATTGTGACAGCTCTTTTTCTAGGAAAGACACTTTGAAAACTCATATGAATAGGCATACAGGGGAAAAGCCATTTTTTTGTGATTTATGCCCTTTAAGATTTTCTCACCCTTATAGTCGATATTTACACCGCAAAAGTCATTCTTCGTGATATTGAATATTAAAAGATAAAACAGCTCATGTTTTTCTTTTACATTTATTCTGTAATAAATGGTGAATTGAAAATATTTAAAGGAGCATTAAAATAATTTAGTTACTTTATATTTTTCAAACTTAAGTTATGCAATGAGCTTAGCCAGTTTTGAGTTATATTAATTAGAAGCTTTACACTCATAAATAATAAAATAAAAATAAGTAGAGGGAACTATAGACCACATATTTTGAATAAAAAAAATTATTTTATATAAATATATATATTATTGTTGTTAAGTATAAATTTAACTAAAACCAATTGCAAATCATTAGCTGCACTTCAGTAGTTGTCAAGCTTCAATGCTAGTGCTGAATAAATAGCAGCAATGTTCATTGCTGAAATCTAATGATAAAACTTATTTTTATTAGCGGTGTCACTAAATTGTATCAAATCTAAAAAAGGGGGGATATAGTATATTATTATTAGTTGCAGTAGTATTTAAATATAGTAGTCTTAAATGAATTATTATTTAGTTTTTTAATTGATATAAAAATACTGATATGTTGTTAATATTTGAGTTCAATCATCTGCATTTCTGAATAAAAAACTGTAATAAATTAAGAACTTTAAAAATGCATTTAAATTTTTTTCTTATTAATGTTATTTATACACATTAATTAACCTTTTTGTATAAGTTATTTTAGAATGTATTTGCTTAGCCAAACAAATGTCTAATATGATACGACTTAAAATTATTAGTCCTCTAAATTATATCTAGGCTTACTGACACAATATTCTTTCTTTAATTGCATTTCATTTATCTTTTTCTTTGTTTGAACTTTCCTTGTTTTACTTTTGCATATTTTGATATATTAAAAAATTTTCATTCATGCTTCATTTTTCTTAAGTTTATGTGCATTCTATGAAAATTAAAACCCTCCCCATTCTAAATTCATTTTTAACTGATAGATCTTATTTTTTAAATTAGGTTGCAATTGTTATTCAAAATAACATAAAGCTCCTTATTTTTATGTTTTTGATTTATTTATTTGGGGGGGGGGGATATTTTCATTTATATAATTAAGTGTGAAACAAGTAAACGTGAATACCTTTCATTGGAACACATTTGTATAAAATATAAAATAAGGTAGTTTTATTTTAATTTTAAAATGTTTGGTTCATAGAATGAAAAATGAACTGTAAGAGTGTTTTTTTTTTAATTTTTTTTTTTTACCACACAAGATCAAATTATTATATTTCTAATAACATACTTACTCAAAAGATATAAACTTGCATGTTGGTAAAAGTAATTCATTTGTATAGTTCTATAAGTAACTGTAAGTTCATATTTATTTATTTGCATTGTTAAAAAGTCTGAAATTGCATGATAAAATAAATTATTATTTCATATGATGTATTTTTTCCTTTATACCAACATACCTCTTCCTTTATATTACATTATCTGCCTTATATATTAAAATGTTTGTCATTAGAAATATGCATGGTATGATATTCTGTAGTAATAATTCATTTTCTACTGATAGTACTCTAAAAAAATATTTCAGTATTGGTATATCTATGCATGGAAAGTTGTTTTCATTTGTTGCTTTCTCTTAAAGTAATTTAAACATTTGCTTCATTAATAAATTCACTGCATGCCCGAGATGTAAATCATATTTCTATGCTTGACAGTGCCAAAAAAAAAAAAATCCCTGTTATTCCTGAGCATGTGACTGAAGCACCTTTTCCTTTATAGCCAGACCTCATTAAAGCAAATACTGTTGAGTAGAATTTCAATATCAAAATTATCACGTAATAGCCTGAATGCTGCTCTAGGAAAGGAATTTAGACCCCATAATATAAAATGAAGCTTATGCATATTTTGGCTCATTTCTAGATATAGTAGACCAATTACAATAACTCTTCCAATTGCTACATGACATGAGGAGAAAAATGTTAACTTCATTCAATGAAAAATTTAGTTTATGCATTTATTGGATTTGCACCTTGAATTAAGTGAAAGGATGTAAAAATTTTGATTTTAAAGGAGAAAGCAACAGCTATAATATTCCAACCATTTGGTTTCAACAATTTCAAGATGTGCAAAGAATTACTGAAATGTTTGAAATATAATCTGAGTCTGCTCTACCTATTATTTTTAATTTAGTCATGCCAACAGTAAGAATTAAGAAAATCTGTACCTACCTACAAACTGGTATATATTTATATATTGCATTTTTAATGTCTTTAGAAAGAAATGTATTATTGCTTAATCAAACAAAAAATAATATTAACTCCAACTGCTTTCACTCTTTTTTTTTTTTTTCACTTTTAACCATGCAAACTTTTTTATCACATCTTTTAAGTTTATTTTATCAACAGTTTCATGTGCAATCACCAAAGTGACCAAATCATTAAGATGATTTGCAGAGTGATAGAATGTAAAAATTTCTTAATTTTTAGAGATTTCTCTCAATGAATTGAATAATTGAAAGGAAGATTGACAAAATATGAAGCTGTAAATTGAAATTGATCATACTAATCCTCCCCCCTTCCACAAACTTATCAATCGTGTAAGAAATGATTTGTACATTGTTTTGATTCAAAATGATTTGTACATACTTTGTTATGGAATTCAGGGATCTTTCCGTTTGTTGGTCAATGAAGAACCTGTCCTTCAGTAACGAACAACCAATTTTTATTAAACAAGAAGTAACAAATACAAAGCTGAGACGAACACATGCAACACACTACAACAAGCCCATATGTAGAAATTGGTAGTAATAGCAACCACAGCACATACAGTGGCAAACATAATTCAGCAGGAAAATGGAATCTTTTTAACTACTCTCTATGCAAAGCCCTTCTTCTCTGAATAATCCCAGGGTGCAACATGCCATTTGGGGTCCCTAATTTTTTGTGATGTGAAAAAAATAAACGAACATAATAATAGTGCATGATTTAGTTTTTGCTAATACATCAATTACTTCAGAAAAATTACAATTGTTTTTTTTTTTTTTTCAATGCTTAATATAGCAAGTGCATTTAAGCATTGTGAACACATGCTTGACCGAAGATAATTCTTTATGAACTTTAATTCACTGAAAAAGTGTTCAGCACTTGCTAAAGTAGCTGGTAACATAAAGATAAGTTTTAATACATTGCAAATAACTCATTGCAATTACTAGTATGCATTGCAACATGTGTGTTATATACATCCCTCTCATTCAAAATCAATTTCCATAATAAACAAATCTGCTGGATCCACATCTTTGTTATAAAACTTCACATTTTTAGGACATATCTCTGATTCGTGTTTTTCCGAAATTTTCATGTGAATGACTCATTTGGAATCAGAAATAATATTTGGTATACTTTGAAATCTATCTTCTATTTGTACAGTAGCCGGCGTCCTGGCCTTGGGATAGCGCGTCTGCCCCGTGATCTGGGCGTCCCTGGTTCGAGTCTTGGTTTCGGACATGTTTGTTCTTTCCTTGTGTTCCATCAGTGAGATGTATGAATGACCCCCCCCCCCCTGTGAAAGGGGTTGTGAATGTGTGTGTCATCTTCATTCATAATTGTGCCGTTAAGCTACATTACAGATTCGTAGCAATATTAAACAGAACGCTTTGTGTAGTTGTTTTCTTTTGAATTAAAGGGATAAATATTTTTAGATTTTAGACAATCCAATATTTTTTCCTCTAACATATCAATATTTTCCTCTGTTTCACTCTGTTAAAATGCCGCTTTTTAATTTCAACAACCCGAACAAATATGTTTGGTTGTCCACCCCCTAAAGCGGGTTCTGGATGTGGCGATTTTCACTCTTTTCAAAGCATTTAACATGCAGTCGAAAATTTTGTTTTATGTATAAGAAATGATAATTTTCAAATCGTAAATCTAATTCATGTATTGGGAAAGGAAAACGAAGAGCTTTCTTTAACCTTCGATTCTTTTTTTTTTTTTTATAAACATAAAACTAAGAATCTGTATTTCTGCGGAGGTTTTGAAATGTTTCCTTTCGAACACATCTGACAAAAAAAATATACTTGTAATTAATCAACTAGTAAAATGTTTTTAAAAAATGCAAGAAAAAGAAAGCAAGTGAATAGTTTTTTATATTTCTTTCATATACGATCTATTCACAACGTGAAAAAATCGTTTGCAATCGAAGCAACAACAAAAAAATCGTTTGGTCTTGGGAAAACTTGAAATCGAAATGAAAATAAATTTCAATATGTCTCTGCTCAAGTATAATTTGCATATATTTAAAGATAATACATACTTGACTAAAATGACATACTTATCCTGAATTTGACATTTACAGATTAGAAACAAAATGCTCCGATTTTTCTACTTGTACAATTAGCGTTGTATAGAGTCATTTATGCTTTCTTGAAATTAGACTATTTCGGGGCAAATCACGCCATTTTGTAAGGTACTGAGATGGAGATGACCCCTTCAATCTTCGAGATTAGTAGAATGGCGTTTGATCACCGACGTTAAATGTAATGGGTACCATGTTCACAAGCATGGCGAATTTTTCAATGGAATCTTGTTTCAAACCTGGAGCCCTCCGGTCCTGAAATCAAGGCCTCATCACCTAATCACCACGACTTTATACAAATCGCATAACATAAGATAAAATTGTATTGTATCGTGTAGCAATTTGTGATATTTGAACTTGATTGATCTATGCAAAAGTTAAATAAATTTCAAATTAGAAAATTAACTTTATTGGATGTAATTAACTGGAAATGCAAACTGTATACGTGCAAAATGTTGTCCCAGGGATTTGAAAAAAGGCAGTTTCTTCTTAAATAAAAAGCCAGCAGGCCTTCCCTAAGCGTTTGAGCATACTCTTTATTGAAAATTTTATTCTTCAACCCCGCAAAAAATCGTGAACTTTAGAGAAGGCCTTAAATGGCGTTATGAACTTCTGGTCTGAATTCAGCATTTATACTGAATCTATCGCGTAGTCATTTTTTAGTTATTAATCCCTGGCTAAAAATATTAGAAAATCGGATATGTATTATAGACGCATTTTCCAATTAAAACTAAAATGTGGCACAGAAATAAGATTGTTGTCGCCAAATTCGATATATTTAAGTCATGACGTTTACATGCTTTTGAAAGTAGAGACCGACAGATTAATAGCCGATCGATACTATTCATTCATAAAATCAAGCGCATATATGAGCTTAAATTTATTCATTTAGTTTTTTTCGTTTCATAGTTATGGTAGAAGTGTGTGCATTTAAAATTCTTCTGTACTTTTTTCTTGTTTATTTTCACACACACAAATATATACATAAACACACATGGACGACGACCATAGATATACAAGGAAGCACATGATATACATATTGAAATATAGAAAGTGCCGCTAACAACGAGCAAACAAATAATATTTTTTGCCGCTAGCGGAGAGAGAGCGGGTGCTTGCCTGCACCAGTTTCAAATCAACACCGGATATGGTTGTTTACCAAAAAAAAAAATCTCAAGAGCTCCCCTTGCATTTTAAACATATATACAGGTTGCCGCATATTGCGCTTTCTATGGTCAATATTAATTTATACATATGAATAAGTGTACAAAGAATAAAAAATAAAATAATTAAATAAAAATTAACAATAATTAAATCACATAAACAGTTTTAGTATTAACTTATGTTTAGACACCCGGATAGACAGACATCCTCTGAATGGAATTTGCTCAAAATTTGACATAAAGACTGTTCATCAAATTTGGTCAATCCAGCTGAAAATGTTTCTGAATTTATCTGTGTCTCAGATAGATATTTTCCAAACTGAGTTTCGAATTTTGTATGTATTTTTCAAACTGAGGAGGATCTAAAACGGGAAGATTCGTCAAAATCTCAGAGCCCGAAATTTTTTGACAGTTAAGAGAAAGAAAAAAAAAGTTCTAATTTCCTGTACAAAAAGATTTATATGACAAAGACCATAATATATGCATATTCCATATTAAATTTTCTAGCTAAATGAATGTCGCGATGTCTTTAGATTAGTTTTCCATTTACAAAATTGTGGAAATGGGCAAATTAAACTAAATTTTACTGAAACATATTCAAAAGCTTCGATATACTGCAAACTGTATGAAAACGCGCCATTACATTAGAGCCAGATAAATTTAAATGTGACTTTTCGTTTGACATTAGAAAAGAAAGAAATTTAATTTTTGAAAAAGTAAATGTTTTAAATAAATAAACAATCGTGCTCCACTGTCATAAAATAAAAATGAAAATTATGGATACAAAATTGTAAAATCTTTTGAATTATAACATCATTGGATACTAAGCGATATTATCAATAAGTACTATTTCATTCGTTCCCAAAGCAGGTCTGAGGTTCGATCCTCGGGTTTGACGAGGTCGAGACGACCTTTCATTAATTCAGTAGGTCGATAAGCTGAGAACCAAGCATGCTTGGAAACTAAAAACTGGGGATTCCACGTTAGGTAGACCATCTAACCGGGAGATATACCATATTCCCTTTCCCTACCCTATTTCATGTATGGAGGAAAATCGAGCGACATCATTGGTTCACACTATCCGCCCACTTTGTAATGGAAGTGTGACGTCTTTATAAACGAACTGCGAAATAGTTTTGGTTCTTATTACTGATACTGATGGTGTATCGTAATTTTTAATTAAATAATATTTGTATTTTGAAGAAAAAAAATTGTATTTTTTTTCCTGTTATAAAGAATAAGTATGTAAAGTTGTTTAAAATCGACCAAGGTATTTAGGAGAATGGTATAGAAATGTATAGACCCGATTTTGATTTAAATTAAAATAATATGTAAATTTGCCACATAGTAAAATGCTTCCTTTCTTAAAGAACAGGAAACTATTTCAAATATTATTAAATGGAAAAATATAGATGGGATACACCAGTGTATGCGTAACAAAGGTGTATCATAATATCACGAAGAATTAAATCAAATTCAATCAGTTTATGTGGTCTAGTTATAAGAGGCATCAAATTCAAGTTTTGCCGAAAATCTGAACGAGAGCAAACATGACGTCACACTTTCGTTATAGAGTGGGTGGCGGTGGGAACCAATGATATTGCTCGATTTTCCTCATACATGAAATAGGGTAGTGAATGAGAATATGCATTTCGGGGCCCTTGATCAAGAAAGCAGATAAAGGTACTGAAGGCTATGGCCACCTACATAGGCTGTCGTGCCACTGAGGTTAGTATTATTAATAAGGACTATTTCATTCGAATCTTCAAAAAAAATTTCTAGTTTTTGTTTCAGATGATTACATTTTACTGATCGTCCTAAATTAAATGTGTCACTCTATTTAGATAAGTAAAGTTTTTATAACGTATTGTTACAGATTTTCCAAATTCGTCAAGTACGTTTTACGGTGTAGTGGGGTGTGTGGTGCAGAAGGTAAACACTGAACAGTCCTTCAGTAGAAAACACAAAGATGACGTTTATTTACAGGACTAAGACAGGACAGCACAAAGGCAAAAACTATTTACAGAAAACAATTATATACAGCCAAAACGAACACAGCAAACAGTAACTCACAATAAGATCACTAGTCCAAATGCAGTAATTCCGTAGTGACAACGTCCACAGCACATAAAATGGCCAGACAGAATGCAGCAGGAGAGGGCGTCTTTGTAAATTCTGCCTACGCTCTTGTAGGTGTCTCTCCAAACGGCTGAAACTACTCCATTGTCTCTGCCAAATCACTACATTACACAATGGGCTACGACACGACACGACAACGCCAGAATACAGCAATTCCGTCGTTACTTCGGTATTCTCTCAGTGACTCCTTCATTCAGAACTCCTATTCCAAATCTCTCACTTCAGGTCTACCATCATCACCACTCCAGTTTCAGGTTGCGGCCTTTTATAGCTCCCTGGAAGCTAAAAGCCTTTGGACCAATCAGGAGCATTCTAGACGTAACTCGGTTCCTAATCGATGGATCATGAAAATGCTGGAAGTTCTGAGAACTTTCCATTTTGTCACCAAATGCTCTTCAAGTTTGTCGCCAAGTTCTAGAATTACCGTGCTCCTTCCAATACAGATTAGTGTAAATCATTCCTTCTTATAATGACGCTATACTTGCGGGAAAGTAAATTTCTGGGTTCGTAACAGTATCAATTTGCCAAATTTACCCTCATTCTGCTGTAGAAAGTTTATGAACAATCCATGAGCATTGTGAACTAAAAGGACATCACTCGACTAATTCTTTAGTCATGCATCGATCGAAGGTGCTGCAACTTTTGACTAACAAGACGTTTTAATAATACCATGAAACTTACATTTATGTTCTTAACAGTTCTGTGATTAATCTTCATTAGAAAGGTTCGTGTTCACGAATTTGAGTAAAGCAATTAAAACAAAACGGATGCAATATCAAATAATTTGGCGAAATGAGACATGAAAATCTTGTAAACGATTTTTCTGAAATCTAATATAATAAATCCTCTTGGTGAACCAACTGGCCGCCTCAGGGGACAATAAGAAAATGAAATTAAACTTGCGCGAAAATTAGATAAAATGGACAGTTACGTTTTTGAGTAGTTTTAATTTTGGAAATTTAATAGAATAGTTATTGCAATATATAATGGATAAGCATAAGGCTAATAAGTAATGCGACTTTCATGCCTCCCACATTTTAATGCTTTAAATGTTCAAATCATGAACATCTATTGCTGTTCATTTCGGTACACTGAGATTACCATTTTTAGACGATTCTACCTAATTTAGAGACAAGACGTGAAAAGTTGCGCGCATTTCCGTAATTTACTTTATTGTTAAGTGCAAACATCTCATCTTTTCTCTCACCCCTATTTTGTCGAATTAAACCCATCCTAATGCGGAGGGTTTTAGAATCCTTTGGCAGAAAATAAACATAAGATATTACATTGAAAGTAAACGGGCTCTGGGTGAACCTGTTTCCTTGTTGAAAAAGGCGATTGTATATTCTTAGAAAAGAAGCGAAAGAAAGGTTCTCTCAAAAGGAAAATGTAAAAAAGGCGGTATATTATATTATATGAGAAAGTCGAAGAGAGGGAATTCCTTCGGGTTCCTTGTCGGTAGATGCGCAACTGATTCCGAAATTAAAAATCAATGTGATATTAGGGTGTCCCAAAAGTTTCTTTCTCTTCGCTCTATGAATGGCCTTATCTGGCTCTGCTTGTGTAAACATGCAGGTCTAACTATCAGCCTTCCATGTCATTGGTTTGAGCCGTAACAGAGCTCTACTACACCCCAGAAAAGTTCTTTTGACCATTTGGTGGGATTGGGAAGGCGTCATTTTCTACGAGCTCCTGCTCCTTCCTCTAGGTAAAACAAACTCTGCGAAATACTGTCGTCAACTTTTTCAATTAAAAGCTGGCACTGCACACACAAAAAAACCCCATGGCCAGAATTAATGCACCGACAAAGCGAGACCACATGTTGCATTGATCGAAAGAGAGAATGCTTGATAGGTATGTTTTTCTGCATCCTGCATACTCTCGAGATCTCGTTCCATCTGATTATTACTTCTTTCTGACTACGAAAAAATCCTCCTCGCGATAAGTGCTTACAACTTATCAACGAAATAAAAACACACCTCGAGGATTATTTCTCGTTCAATACACAACAATTTTGGAAAGAAGGCATAATGAGGCTTCCTGAGAGGTGGCAATAGAGCACAAGGGCTCTTATATAACAGAATAAATAATGTCTTAAACGACAAATATTGTGTATTCCTTTCCTATTAGAAATGGGAAAGAAACTTATGGGACATCCTAATATAAATCGACCAATATTTCCCCTTTGTAAAATCGCAGTTTTCAGATATAAGGATTTTTATTTCATTTCCAGATTATTCTATTCTCATACAAAATAAAAATTTCAAGGTCAACTCTAAACAGCTGATTCCCCTCATTTTTCATTCATCTCCGCGGATTTGCGGCAGAGGTCACTGCGCGATTGTTGAACGCGTCCTTACCTTCCTGCCGGTCGTAAACTCAGTCGGAAATGCCGAAATGGATAAATGAGTAGGGGTAGGGGAGAAGACCACAACGACCATTCGGTGCCTGGAACATTTCCCTGCCCCTTCCTGTTTCTGAATGTACATGCTGTCAAAAACTGCTTTTGAAATCGAAAAGCGTACTCGGGAATTTCTGATTTTAAAAAAGGGATGGCTATTAGTTTATTAACCCTTTCACAACAAGAATTTTTATTTGCAGTCATTTCAACCAAAATGAGCAAAGAAGATTGCACCACCTCGAGGGAAAACTCTTTATTTTATTTTTATTTATTTATTTTTGCTTTCTCATATTTAAAGATAAAGAATGTATTGTAATCGTCAAAAAAGGGGATACTGCATCTTCCCAGTGATCTGGTCTTCCCTGGATCGTGTATGATTGTTCCTTCCCCTGTGTTCTATCTGTGAGGTGTGTGAATGAGCCCCCTTGTAATACGGGGTTGTGGAAGCGAGTGCCATTTTCATGTGAGCTCGCAAGTCAGATTTCAGCCTTCGGGTACTCATTAGTCTTTACTCCCTTTCCATTATAACTCTAACAAGACATCATCATTAAAAAATAAAAACTCGAGATTTTGGCGAATCTCTATGTTTCAGAACTCCATGAGTTCGAAAAACACGTTTCTGAAAAATATCCGTTCGACTGTCTTCGACAAGGATAACTAGAAGCGCTTTAAGCTGGGCGAAGGACATTTGATGTATGGTCTTTACATGAAATGAGTAGATTTTATCGACTTTTGGGTAAAATTCATTTGGAGGAAGTCTGCCTGTCCTGCTGTTCGAATATAATTTAACATGATATCAACAAAACAAAGACAGCTGGATGGATAAAATTCGAACACAGATTTACTGTAGTAGAATATTTGAGGCTAGATTCAGGGAACGATTTGAAGTTTGTCGATATATACTTTCATATAAAAGGAATAGTGAAAAAACGCAGTGATTTAAATATATCGAATTTGGTATGGGAGTTTTCAATTACAAGTGTAATTCTGTAGCAATTTTTTGGTAGTAAGGAAAAAGGCGTCTAAAATACAAATTCGATTTTCAAATGCTATTAACTGCATGCCAGGCATTAATGCATCGTATTTTTAAAAAATTGACGCATGTGCATTAATCAAAAAATCATTGATTAAAAAAATGCTCTCAAATGATAATTTGAAATTTGCAATAGAAGATTTTCAATTATTTATTTAGCTTTATTTTCAGTAAAAAATTACAATGTTGAAATAAAATTTAAATCCTTTTTAGTGTTTCATCGAATATTTAATCGTAATTAAGTATGATGGTGACTGGATTTTCTATCTTGTTTAAACGCTAAGGAAGAAGAATTCTTTTTAATATCTGTGTTAGTTGCAGTGTCCTCCTATTATTGTTTTTAATATCCTTCGTTCTATGACTCTATTAAGCTGTTTCATACGCACAAAGAATAAAATAGGTGCAATGCTATTACAATATACGACTTTAATGTCACATTTTGATCATCGTAACTCGTTCACCGCCACGAGCATAACGCTTAGTTCCTAATTGTACCAAACCATCTATCTAATAAAATTGCCATGTCTTTTTTATTTCTTAATTATAGAAGAGAAAGGGGGAGTCTAATTGGATAGAGGGTCTGAATACTAGACTTAAATAGTGACAGTGAACAAATTCAAAATATTTTCTAGTGTGGATCATAAAAATGAGATAATGCCTGAGATATTTAATTTACATTAAATACAAGCAATACTCTTAGAGAACCGAATGGTTTCAAAGGTTATACTAACAATAAAGATGATTGTATACGCATGTGTGTGTTGGCACTTTATCGGAAAGCAGGTTTGACCGACATAATAAATTTGTCACATGCATAACTCAGTGGCAGGAAATGTAAACTTCAGAGTGAGTTTAACTAGTTTTAACTAGCATTTTGATGTTTTTCTAAAAAAATACAAAATTCTAAAAATATTATCATAAAAAAGTAAATTTTACATTTAATTTTTTTAAATATTATTTTTATGATATCAATTTAATAACTGTATGAACTTTTTCTGAATATTGGCATTTTTTTTAAATGTCTGATCTTCAACAGTAATTTACTGACCTGACAATTCACTGTCCAACAGTATATTACATTGTTGACTTGAAGTTCAGAGCCTTCTTTGGTAGCATGGTTGTTTAGGTTGAATTTAAAATGGTTCGCACGATTTTTGAAAGCTAAAAAATGAGGTTTATGTTTAATATCTGTGTCGTTTATTAGACGCATAAACATATAAAGTTACAATGTTATGAAATTTATATTAGTTTAGTTATATTAATGTCCCGTTTTGAAGCAACACTAGGGCTATTTTGCAGCAGACCTCGTCATTCTGAGCCATGGGCAGACGAAGAAAACGACGCCTGAGCTGGCAGCCCCCTCGCGAAACTTTCTTGCTACTCTAATGGGATGGTACTTGGCCCTGATGGATTTAACGTGTATCAGCCCCGCTTACACAGCGGTTCTTCGGTGGAATTTGGCCTCGAACTTGCAACCCTCCGAGCCCAGCCCCTAGCCCTAACCACTAGGCAGACACAACTTATAACAACCATTACCGAACCGGGACTCGAACCCAGGACGCCTACATCATGAGGAAGACACGCTACTTCTATGCTAGATCGCCGGTTATAAAACCTAGAAAATCGATAAAATGGATATTTATGTTTTTAATAGCGCCTTCATAGAACTGATTTATGTATTCAATAAATGCAGCATATTTAAGAAACATTTAATATACCACTGCTTTAATATCTAATAACTTAGCGGAATCCTTTACATGGTTTAGAGAAACTAATCTAACCAATATTCCCAAACCTACTAGTTTATAGGTCGCCAAAGGTCAATAGTTTTAAATGAAAGAAAGGCCCACTCCATTGTGACTTAATTATGAAAATTTGAATTTTATTATCTTATTAAAAAGCGGGATTTAAAATCCCTCCATCGAACTTCTCAAAAAAAATTGCGATATTACGCCAAACGGCGTCCACAATGCTGCTTGCAAAATTGTTATTTGTTCTAAAACTGCAATTTTCAATACTTCGTAGTTATCTCAAAAGATAAAAACATTTATTTTTATTTATTTATTTAAAAGTATGGCCGTCAAGAATATTTTGCAGAATAAGAATTTTTTAGGACCAAAGGATATCTACAAATTAAAATTTCACGTAATTTAATTCCTTTGGAAAGTCAAATCGAATTTTATGATGAAACAGTTGAGCTTTTAATGACCTTAGTTCTTCAAAATATTACACGAATTACGAAAATTGTTCTAAAGTGGACAGAAAATTTCTTTTCCAAGCGATCATATTTTTGAAAACACATGCTTGGCTGCAGGAAAAAAAAGTATTAATTCAGGTTATATGTCTGTCTAGGTCTAGAGAAAGTTTTAGGGCTGAAATCGATAATGTGCTTCTTAATTTTTTTCCGTCTGTAAAAACAAAGAGAATTTCTAGCAAAGATTTTTTTCTTTCTTTGATAATCTGGTGGATTAATATTTTTTAAAATTATTTCGGTTTCGGTCTTAGATAGTTACATATGTGAAAATTTCAGGATTTTTTCAAAAATTACTAATTAAAATAGTTAATTAAATCCATCTCCATAGAAAAAGGTACGAGTAACATAATTCCATTAACGTTCTCTCTTACCCAATAAATTATCAAAATATTGTTTCTTATTAATAATTATATCATAAAAATATTAACTAAATAGTTATACCAAATTTCATGAGGATAGAGCTTTATGCGCTCGTCTAAACTATTTTAAATTGCAAATTATAATTGCCATTTCAAATTATGATGTGTAGGTTCTCTGCCACACTGCGGAACTCCGAATCATCACAACTTTGCCGTTGCTTTTAATGCAAAGTTCAAATTTGAGGGCAGTTGACAGAAAATCCGAGAGATGCATAGCGCAAAGAACAGAGCAGCTTATGCTTCTATAATAATATGAGTTATATGATTATCCAAATTTGGAGTTCAAAAATATTTTGCTAAAGAAGCTGTTAAAAAACCAAATTACTCAAAATATTTGATTAAAAATTTTGGCGACCATTCATGCCGATAAACCATCTGGTTGCCAAAAGCGTCTAGTAATACATAAAAGTAGTAACAGGAAATTGAATGGCAATTACTTTTTGTTCGATGTAAAATAATTTATGATTAAACTCATCATTGCTCATCACAGAAAAAGAAAGTCTTTAAAAAATTCCTATTGAGATATCTTTAAACCAACCCTGTTTGTTATGACAGTACAATAATAAGAATAATCTTCCGAAGCATGAGTTTCATACTCAGTTTCATTTCGTTTCAAATTAGGAATCATATTTCAAACATTTAGTTCTGATAATATAATTAAATTAACAAGTAATCAGTCAAAAAGGATGCACTAGAAAAATACAGTAGGAAATTCTGAATCATTTCAAGCAATATTGGAATGAAATTTCCAATATTTTTCCGATGAATCTTATTTTTGCCATATTTTTAACAAGCGTCTTGGGAGGTTTGTTAGTTTTCAGAAATTGATAGTTGCGAGAAATTTCAATCAAATCATTTTATTGAATAAATTTTAAATTTGATTCGAGTAGTTTCCTCAGCAAGGAGTTTTTAAATTTCTAATTTTGATAGAAGTGCAACTCATATTTTAGAAACTTATGTCATTAAGCTTATCATGCAACATCATTCCTTATTTTTCATTTAAAATATAAATTTTAATATGAAAAAAGAAACAATTAAACTTTAATTAATCCAATAAGCTTCTTGCTTAAACTAAAAAATTACAATAATAATATAAGGATGGAAAGTAGAATAATTTAGTATGTAAGTATGTACTGTATGTATTTAGTATGTAATGATGCTTTATGTAATCACTGCATACAAATATGTTGATTGTATAATTTATGTAATCAACACATTCATTAAAAAATGAATTTGTTGCATAAAATCAGTACATTCAATAGAGAACTGCAATCATTGCACAAAATCAGTACATTCAATAGAGAACTGCAATCATTGCATAAAATCAGTACAATCAGTAGAAAATTGCCTGATTCAACAAAAATTCAGTGTGCTTTATAAATAATTTTGCAGATAGAAAAATATTTATCTTTATGTATCAATTAGATATCAGGAATGAACAGTAATATTTAAAGTAAATCGAAATTTGAAAAAAAAATGTTACTGTATATTTGGAAAATTAAAAATTAATTAAAACAAAATTTCAACAGCATACTTTAAACATCAAAGTACTTTAACAAAGAAAACGATTTTAGTTTAATAAAATAAGCTTAAAAATACTTTTACAGAATAATTAAAAATATGCAAAACAATTTATTGCAATCAAATTGATAGTGTTAAAAAGATACTTTTTTCGATTTTAAAATAGTGTTAAACTCTCTTTCTGTGTTATATTTTCGATAATTTTCGGAGGAGTATGATGAAATTTCGCTGAATTTTTATTAAATAAAATCTCAAAATATCACAAGTGAATATTTCCGAAATCCATCTGTGGGAAATTTTTATCTCGAGATTTCGCAATTTGACCAATAGATTACATATGCACACGCAACTTTGTTGTAAGTAAAGATAAAGTTTTAAGCTCTTTAATCTTCATAAAAGGAATATAATTGCTCGAATTCCTTAAGCGTAATACAGGAACATTGTTCCAATAAAAGGAAGCAGAATCAATGAAAATGACAATAACCTTCTACAACCGATCATCATCTGATGAAGTTTTTTGTTGTTTTTGTTCAATGCATTTAAAAATTTAAGGGACTTAACCAGCATTTTTTGTTTAATGCATTTAAAAATTCCAGTGATAACCAGTGATTTAAATAAAAAATGTACAAAGTCTTACGAAAATCTCCAATACCCAGAAACCCAGTTCCATTAACACACAAAACGAATAAAAATGGTAATTGGTAAGCGATCTTTTGGTGCTGTCGGATGCTGATTAGTGAATTAATGATGGTGTAAAATGGTGAGTCTTTCTGACCTTCGATAGGATTAGAGGCTGACCTAGAGGTGGCTTTTGAATTCTGCTCATAACTGATTAATTAAAACTTTGCCCCGGTTCAATAGCTTGAAACACAACAATAATAAATAGCCCTGTTCAGAGGAAATGTGGGGAAAAAATACCACTAAAACTTGGCAAGTTGTCAATCGTTCTGATCTATTGAAAAATTGACGCAAAGGTTCTCATGTTCTGACCGGAATGTAGCTGCACCATCTCCGGGAAATGCTATTTCACACAATTGGAATATCCATTTTGTTCCAAGCTGTCTGACCTAATAGTCACGCCGGAAGTTGCCAGGTTCACAGCTCTTTATTCCTTGCTTTATTTATTTTGCCTGTTTTTTCGGTTTGGTGACTCTGTAACAAAACAAAAGCTTTTTTCAGTGATGTTAGCACAGGTTGCCTCGAGCGGACTGTCATCGGACAGTGCTCTTTCTGGAAAGAATCTGGCAGCATGTTTGCGAATTTTGTGTCAGCTCTGTGATCGGGACAGTTTTCGAAGCGACATGAAGGTAAGAAATGTGATTGCATGCCATATTAATCAGCGAACAAGGTTGAGCTTCTGATTTCATATCAGTGAGAAAAATGGATTAAAAATTATTTTAATTTTTTTTCTCATTTTATTTCTTTTAATTTATCGATTCATTTTTTTTTAAATTAAATTGTAATATTTTTGTCCTCCCCTTTACAAAACGAGCGTTAAAACAACTCAACCATACTGAATTTAGAGCGGCATTTTTCTAAAACATAATGATCAAAAATAGTAAACGTTATCTATCTTCGATGAAAAGATTTATTTGAAAATTTAAGAATGCTTATTATTCACTTTTATTTTTCCTCTTCAACTCTGATTCTAATTTTAAGAGCAAGTTTTTGAGTTTGTTAAGTTAGTGAGCAGATTATTATAAGTTTAGTTTTTATGCTATAAGCAAATTTTAGAAATACAATACAATGTTCCGTAAATTTTGAAATGCAAAATTTTAGATAAAATCCTAAGTATTGTTATTTTGTTCTGTTTTTTGATTAGGATATTAAATGATTGTTGAAAAATTGTATTTATGTAAGTTTTTTTTTCTTTTTCTTCTTCTTTTTTCTTTCTTTCTTTTACTGAATTCTTTTCTGCCTGCCCAAATTGATTTGATATTGTGACTGATGGCTTGACTTAACTGTGACTTGACTAATCACTTTTGACTTCTAAATTTCTTCACTTGCAATATTGATTTTTCTTGTCCGCCACACTGCATGTATATAAAATGTCACCTTGTTATTTGAAAAATTTGAATTTATTGAAATCGATCCATTATTACTGATTATTGTGTTGTCAAAATAAAAAGTACAGGGTGATACCAAATTCATGGCGCAAACTTGGAGAACAAGGATGCTATTAATATTCGCATAGGAGATTCAGGTCATTATTCATTTCTTCATTTAACTGACACAAGATATTTTGATTCTAACTTTCGTACCCATTCATCTGGATGCCATTTTTGGGGTGTGATGGACAAGGGGTCGGGGACTAACGCCTAAGCCATTCTGATAACTCGATTTATCAAGCATAGATTACTTTTTCCGGTAATTCCTAATGAGCCTTCTTTACGAGATTCTAGTTGAATTGGTCGAAGATCTCGTTATTCGAATATCAGAAGTGTTGCATGTGCAAGGACCGAATTAGCCTAATTGGGGCTCACTTCTTCTTTTGGACCCTCCGCTGCTGCACTACTTAAGTAATGAAAAACAGAGCTTTATGTAACCTTAAACAGCTATGAAGTCCCTCCCCCACCAATGTTTAAACGAAATTTAGTCCGGTCCATTTTATTGATTTATATTCAATTAATTGTTGCATGCAAAACTTAAAAGATAAGGTGGGAGGGGATTGGCCTATATTTGGTTCGATTTTCACCCCCCCTGATGTGTGGGCCCAGGGCAACTGCCCCGTATACCCTTGTCTTAGTCAGGCTCTGTCCATATGTGAGTGAAATACATGGTACGTTTTGGAAATGCACTCCAAATCGCTCTAAACATCTTGTTTCAAATGAAGGGAGACACCTCGTATTTATAATTAAGGAAATTGAATAACGACCTGGATTTTCTAGGCGAAAGTTATTCATACTTCTTTCCTCCAACTTCCCTCAAAAACAATATTCGGCATTTGGAATTATCCTGTATTTACACTAATAAAGAAAAGTGTAAATCTACTTCCGAGTTATATCCCAAAGATAGCATATTTTTCTGTAATTTTAACGTTGGAAAAATGAATCATTGATTGAATTGATTCCTTTGATTAATCTCTTTTATTCTAATTCCTTCCATTCTTATTCTGTTTCATTGTTCTATCATACCATTCAATAGCATTGACGACCTATTACACCATTCAATCGGCAAGGCTATTGATTGGTTTGATAAAACAATGGATATAGTTGGAATGTCTTTATAACAGTAAGATGTTATTATATACTGTATATCAAATTTAATTGAAAAATTTAACAAATTTAGAAAAAAAAATGTGCACAAATGAAATCAGCATTATTTGAAGGATGATTTTTTTTTCCATTTTAAATTATTAGAAAACATGAAAAAACATAACTTTTTGAATATAAAAATCATTTTCGTGAAATAATATTATTGGGAACAGTAGCTAAACGGCTCCAAAATTTTGCTAAATTTTAATCAAATTATATTTTATTTGCTGTTTGATTTTGACAGTTCGTTTTCCTCTCGCAATAGATAATACGTGTGCTGAATTACATCAAAATTAAAGACGATATGTACAGAAAAAAAAATAGATATCATCTGTAGACATATATTTAAATGCTTCATCTTTCTGATCGAAAATTTAAACAAATTAGAAAATTTAAATTTCAACTCATTAATGCCTACTGTTCCATTTTTGGGACACCCCTCACTTCAAATCATTGTTTATTATATTTCTTTTACCTAACATATAGAAATTCCATGCAAAAATTCCAATTTTTTAACCTTACGCATAAATGGGTTAAAATAACTAAATTATTCGGGATTTTCATATTTATTTATTCTTCCATTCCCATATATCAAAACGAAAAGATAAAATTGCTTATTAATAGAGCATTTACAGCGCGTCGTTAAATCAGTGGAGATTGGCCTTTCTAGTGTACTTTCTGATAAAGGTGTTACTTCGTCTCGGCCTTTAGGCAGAAAATTGTGAGTTTTGGGCAAAGTATTGAATGCCACGAGTTCTCAGATTTTTATTTTTAAAGTATAAGAATTATGTGTTTCATAGCATAAAAAATAAAATTTTATACAATACTCCTTAACTCCTATACAACATTTTCTTTAATTTTAATAATTTTTTAATGCAATACATATAAAGATTTAAAAAAAATGTCTTATTCTATATATTAATTCAGCAAAGGAATGCCAAAATCATTCCTGTTTTTCTATTTTCAATTTTATGCAGTTTTTTAATATGTCTCTGTGATAATTAGGTTTATTCTATTCAATTAAATTCAGGTTTTTTAAATCTTATCAATAAGAAAATATTTTTAAAAAATAAGATATGCATTTTGAAGGTCAGTAAAAGCGGCTAGTAATTAAGAAAAACCTTATTTGGTAATTTTTTCCCCTGGCGGCTAATTGCCGAAATCCGATTAATATACAAGTACCTGAAAATCGAATATATATTTTGGGTATCTTTTTCGCAATCGATTGAAATCAAAATTTGACACAGAACTATAGCTTTAATCTCAAAATTACTTATCAAATTCATTTACTTAAAACATATTTACATGCAAGAAAAATACTGACCGACAGACAGTCAATCTTGCGGAAAATGTGATTTAAAATTTATTACTAGTTTATAATTTAGAACACTAAAATTGAATGCCAAATTGTACTTGTATAATTCTTAAAGTTTTCCATTCAACTCTCATAACTAGAGAAATGAACTTCCTTTGAAGAAATTTCGTTTCAAAATTTGATAGAAATCTACAAATTAGGTATAAAGATGGCATAATTCCAAAAAATGTGCGTTTCTCTTACTCGGAGAGTTTTGAAACGTGGAGGATTATCCAAATCTCCGAGCTTTATTTAAAAAAAATATCTACAGTATTTTGTTTATACATACATACATATAATAATTCCTTGTATATAAAATAAATAAAACCTTCTTTAGTTTAAAATCTCTTCGACAATGAAACTTTAAGCTAACACACACACACACACACATATATATATATATACACAATCATAAAATTATTAAAACAATATATATATATATATATATATATATATATATATATATATATATATATATATACATACGAAATTTGACAATTCTTGATCAAACAGTTGTCCTTTGCACACACGTTGAGCAACAACATTCTGCAGACACATAACATTTATTTCCATTATAGAAGAATTTTTAATTTAATCATGGCAATTTATCAACTTTTGAATCGATGATGCCGAAATTTTCTTGAAATATTTTTTGTGTGGGTGTGCTTTACAATTTTGATTCGATGTCAGTTAATTTTAAAAATGCATTAGATTTACCTCTGAATCCGGGTTCCATTTATTGTACGGTACTATTGTTTTTATGTGCCACATTTCATATGAAAACCCTAAATTTGGGCAATAGAGGATAGATTGATTTTTTCCCCATTTATTCAAGGAATTAATTTTTTGTAATGACTTCACTTTTTTCATAATTTTTTTTCTTAATTTTACCGTTCACCGTGTTCGTAATTTTTAAGCGTATTTTGATATGCTTAAAAAAACGACATTTACTTTTTTCAGCCTCTGGATTTATACATACACATATTACAACCATATTAAATATATTTGTGTATGTGTTTGTTGTCAAAGGTAAAATCAAGAGCTAATTTATAGTATCAAATTACAGGTATGAACTTCACTAAGTATTTTCCTACAGTAAAAGCTATATATCAAAATGCCTGTTTTGCAGCTCATCTCTTCATTAAAAATCGTAATTCAATTTATTATTTATGTTGTTATCCACTTTATCAAAACTTTGATATTGGAAAAATTTGCTCTTATGTTATATGATTATTCTTTAAAAATTAACTATTCTTTGGAAGTATTGTTTTAACATTCTACTCTTTCACACAGTGCTAGGAACAAATGAAAAAGATAAAGAATATGCGCGGAATGTAGTTGAGGTTCAAGTTGCATCGCAGTGTTATGCATTGCGCAATTTTGTGGTAAACCACCAAAGGAAATGTGCTTCATTTCAAAAATTCATATTTTCTTTCCTTCTTTTAAAAATGTTACGCTATATTGAAAGAATATTATGAAATCGTAATTGTCATAATATTGAAAAAAAGTCGATTATAAATATTTTGTAAATCAAAAACATAAAGGCTGCATCGTAATATCAATGAAAATTATGGTGCTTATGTATATATGAATCTACATCTACTCCACATCTACTCAGAAACGGTTTAACGAAATTCAATCAAACTTCGTAAAACTATTATTTAAAACAAGAGAAAGGATGTTGATTTCCTTAAGCGTGAAAATTATTTAAATGTTTATTTTATTAGAAACTAGCCGCCTTTGGCGACCAGCTGGTTCGCCATGAGTAATGCGTTCTAAAATTTCCAATTAAATCATATATTTTTTAGCCAAAATTTAAGAAATAGTTTAAGTTAAATGATTCAGTTATTAGTATTTAAAGAGTCGGTAACTTTATTCGGAAAAACTTTTTGAGTTTAATGCTCTAATAATTTATCAATTATGCTTCCAAAATATTAAAAATGCTTTTTTCGGTTATATTGCCAAAATGTTAAATATGTTTTTTAAAGAAAGAGAAAAAGGGAAAAAATTATTGAATTAATGATACAGATATTGCAAACGATTATAGAAATATGTCATTAACTCGGGATTTCAATGCATTCCTGTCTAAATTCAATCAGGTTTACGGTAAATAAAGATAATTTATGTAATTAATGATAGAAATACAGCAAACGATTTCTTGAATCCTTTGCCTTGCATTTATTTTTATAGAAGATATCACATTTTATATTTATGTTATTTTATCCAATCACGTGCTGAAAGTTGTATTTCTTTAGATTTGATTTACGATGATAATTGTTGTTTTTTCATTTGAACTTCCGGCATTCTTTTATTTTATCCAGTCACGTGCTAAAAAAACATGGTTAAAATATTTCTTTAAAAATTCGTTAAAAATAGAAGCTTGAGTTATACATTAAAACACTGATATCATTAGAAAGCTAATTTTTTTATCTTTAAACTGATGTTAAAATCATGTTTGTCCGATAATAATTTCGGAAGTTATAGCGGAAAAACGTCGAAATTTCGCTTAAATTTTAATTAATTCAAATTCTAATTAAAATTTCAAAAAAAGGGCTCCGAGGTGCACATTCCCGACCTCCAAGGTATACATGTACCAAATTTGGTAGCTGTAGGTCCAACGGTCTGGCCTGTAGAGCGCCAACACACACACACACACACGCACACACACACATTGAGCTTTATTATAAGTATAGATTAACAGAAATTTCGCTATTCTCCCCGTATGTTACTTCGCAGTAAATTACTAAAAAATTTATACCACCTAGAAATTTAAATTTTTTTCTTTTAAATAATGCCAAATTCCTTTCCCTGTAATTTACTTTCAATTATTATTATTTTTGATAAATTTAATGAATGATTGAATAGAGGCAGACGATTTTGAAATTGGAAAATTTGTGAAAATTCGGTTGCTAGTTAACGTTTAGACTTGGAATTTTTCTAATTTTACTTTTTGATATTATTTTCTGATTTTTAAAAAAATATTTTGACAATGTTTTATAGTAATTGATTTTAGAGAATTCCGAAGTTTATTTGCTAAAAAAAATAGAAAGGTTTTGTGTTCTTTATTATTTGAATTAAAGTATTGTAGAACATTTTAACATTAAAAATAAATTATTTAAAACATTTAATTATGGACGTGTTATAATTGAGAATATTAAATAGATTTTTATGTTTTTGCATGCAGCAAGCACACACTTAAAATTTAACCCACATACATTGAAATATAAGCTCGATTTCACTGAAATTTTTATGATAATGGATCAATGAATGCTATGTTTTTTTATAAAAGTAATATTGAAATATTTGATTAAAATATTTTATTTTGAGATTTAATTAAAATTTTAATTAATTAAATATAATTTTTAAAAATGCATATTACATAATATTTCTATCATAATTATCTTCTTCAAGTCAAGTAATATATATATATATATATATATATATATATGACCTTAATTATTCATGAACTAATTATAAAATTTATTGAAAATGGTAAAATGATAGTATTGTAAGTTTGAATTGTTATATTGAAAAATAACAATTCATACTTACAATACTATCATTATACTTATTACTTATTATAATATAACACTTTTATAATTCGTGTTTTTTTAGTGAGAAATTGAAAAAATTGTTTTGCTCTCTATATTATTATTATTTTAATTCAGTTGTTCAATATTCATTTGTTTGTAGATAAAATAAAAATTCATATATTTATTGTTGTAGAAATTATCAAATATATATTTATGTGGTATATAAAATCTATTAAATATAAACTTATTTTCTTATGATTTCAACTTTCGTGAATTAAGATGTACAGTCGGTCAAACAATTGTACACCTGACTTTAACCCGATAAATATGACTTTCAATATATATAACTCAGCACTGAAAAATTCAAAAATATTTTTATTTTTACTCATTACTAATGGTTTCATTTAAAGTAAAAACAGAGAGCTATGAATGAAAAATGTTTTAACTGAAAAGTTTCAGAAGCCTTTTAAATAAACATATGCAGAATTTTAACTCAAAAAATTGAGAATACGCTACTGAAATTTTTGTAATATCTCACACAGAAAGAAAATGCCAATATTTAGTTGCATATCTCTTGGTTTCTATAATGACCTTTAAACGTCATGGTATTGATCGGCCAACTTTTTGAAAGTATCTGAAGATATCTTACCCCATTAAAAGCAAAATAATAATTAACGCATTCCTTTTCAAAATTTTTGGAGTCGTATATCACCCCCATCTGTATAAACTCCAAATGGATTACGTGGTAGTGCTAAGCCTAAATTGTACACTGAAAAATCCAAATCAATCGATATTACAGAAAGTATAACTCTGATATATAAAACTTTATATGTAAAAATGAGTTTTCTTTAGATATTAAATTTTGTAGAATTTTTTAAAAACATTAAAGAAGGCAAATGTTATATGAATAAATATTAATGGAAGTTGTTTACTTTGTTTGAGCATAATCAATTAAGTCCAAAGCACTAATTAATTAATCTGTGAGATAAAATAAAACGATTCAATTCAACTTTTTTAGAAAAAATATTAAAGAATTTGTAATAAACTATTTAAAACAAAATTAATTTACCCTATAGTTTTAATTAGAAAATGACTTCCATAGTAAATGCTGTATTATTTTATTTATTTAGTTATTGTTTGTTTCTCTTAATCTACTCAATATAACATTATAAAGGAAAAGAAAATGGTAAAATCCTGAATTTTTGGCAATGAATATTCTGCTCTCACAAAATTTAAGGACAAGACAGAAACAGAAGCGTAATAAAAGGATTAAACTTTTAACAATGAAAATACGTTTCGTGTAAGAAACAAATGGGCAAATACTTAATGAAATAATGTGGAAAGCAATTTATACTTATATTATTTATTGCATTTGGCAAACAAAATGAAAAGAAATGGAGCATTTATAAGACACACACAACATAAAAAAAACTTTTTGGAAGAATTTTTTTTAAAAAAAATTTGTTTTGCAAAAAAAGAAAGGGAAAGGAAATTTAATAACTGGTTTAAATTCGTTATCAATTATTTATCGAGGTAATTTTTTTCATTTTTAATAACATGCCAAAATCAAAGTATGGGTATTTAAATGCTTCGCTTATTTACGAAAAAAAAAGTTTACCTTGTTTTAAAAAAATTCTTCATTCTACAAATCTTTATTGAAAATGGACAAATTTGTAAAATAATGATTATTACATTGGTCATTTTTTAAATAAGCAAAAGTATTCTTGAATGTTGCCCATTTAATCGAAAAAAAAAAAAAGGCTTTATAAAAGTTATGATAATGTCTAACCTTTCTATAAATTGAGTAAAATATTCGTATTAAATCCAAAGCATAAAATATTTTACAGAAGTTTTTTTTTTCCCTTTTTTTTTGTAATGTTCGCACGTACAAAATCCCTGTTTCCATTAAATATTTTTAAAGAAATAATTACATATTTCAATAAAATAATTACACATCCCGAGTTTTATTTAACTTTTTTATAACTGCGACATAAAAAGGAAAACTTTAGTATGATTTTATTTTGTTTGTACGAACAAAAATATTATTTAATCAAAATATCATTATAATTTTTAATACAACCTACATGACATGCAAAACATTTTGCAAATGATATTTCCCTTTTTTTTTTTTTTTTTTTTGCCCATCTTTTATGTTTTGCATTAAATAATTAAAATAAAATAATTGCAAATTTACCCTATTAGTTAAAAGAAATTAAATTAAAAAACTGTGCTCCATGCTTAATTTATAAATTTTTACTGCTCCTTTTCAATTTTAAATACCACATTAAATATCTCCTCCCCCCTCGCCTCTGCAATACTCACCTCGTCAATCCCCGCCATTCTAATTCGATAATCAAAAACTGCAATCTAAGCAGACGCCATTTGTTCTAAACCAGTGTTTTAAAATTGCTCGTCTTTTCAGTTTAATATTTAGATTACTCACTCAGAGCAAGCAGGTGTTTGAAAAAAAGAAGTGGAAAAAAAATTAAAATCAATTTGCAGCTGGCAGAGTTCCTTTATGTGAGAGCGGAACTTAATTCGTAATAAAATGTCATGTAGTAATAAAATCGTTTGCTTAAAAAAAATAAATTTTTTTTAAAAAAATCGAAAAAAAGCACTCGCACATGATAATTTAAAAACTAAATTTCATTTTAAAACTATTTAATAATAATGTGGCCTTCATTTTGCAATACAGCGCCTGAGAAAAGGCTGTTTCTCTTGTTCTAAAAATAGAAACAAAGAACACATTTTATTCATCAGCGCATTCGACTCATCACCGTTTAAGTTCTCTTCTATTGAGTGAGAGGGGGTAGGAAGAAGGATGTATATCATCTCTTCCCCGGAATAGGTCACAATAATCAATACGCGCTGGGGGGAGGGGGGTTTAGGAATGGGTGAAGCGAGAGGGGGGTGAGTGACGCATTGCTTTTAAATGAGACACACGGGCCTGCGAAGAAAAACAGAAAAATGGAATATTTCTCGATCTGATAGGATCGCGTTGATTGCAGAGATGGAGGAATCATTCATTATTATTTTTCGCATCGAATTCGGAATGGCAGCACTTTTCAGAATGTTCGGGAGAGGTGTTTTTGCTGGTGTAAGCAAGTCTCCAATAATGAAAAGCTTACATTTAGAATTTGTTTTTCGGGAAAGAATTTGAAAAAGAAAAAAAAAAAAAAAAAAAAAAAATGAATCTTTTTTTTCTCGTATTCCCTCTACTTTCCTGTTAATGTTCGTGAAATACAGGAATTCAAAGATAGCTTCTTTCTTGATATATGCGTTTCTTTTTTAAATCGTGTTATTTTATAACTTTTTATTATTTTCGTCAAAATTTTATGGATTTTATTGTCGTGTTGTGATCCAGGAAAATAAGGAAATTATGGATTTCTCGAAGAAATAGAGATATGCAGTTAATTCGCACCTCCAATTATTCCTTTCATTTTTATTTTTTTTAAATCTTTGAAGTCATAATCGATTAATCACACGACTTAAAATTTTGAATGCAAATCTTTTACAATATTTGACTCTTTCTGATCAATCTAAATATATGGTTTTCTCTAAAACCGTCAATTTTCTCGAAACATTTCAATTATTCCGAATTTGTCGTCTGAGTTGGTTAATTGGTTTGCCAGAAATATTGGTTGCGTGTTTTATTTCAATTAAATCTTTTAGGCAAAATTTGGTGTTCATGCTTCCTTTAAAAAAAGCAAGCATCAAGTTGTGATAAATATAAACGCTGTGTTATTTTAACAGTTTCATACCCTTTTTACTTACTTTTTTCTTGAATATTCCAAATGAAATCCTGTCCTAGGTCCTCAAAGCCCCAATAATAACTGAAGTTGATAATTTATTTTTCAAACTGCTTGTTGCTTTTTGAGTAATATAATTTTATTTTGTGATATTCATATAAATTTCAAGAAATAATGGAATTCTTAAGCTTTTAACTATGATAAAAATTCACATCATGAAATATTTGTCGAAGCAATGAAAAAGGTTTGAATTTGGAAATGATGTGTTCGATATTATGTTGTTCATGTGCAAACTCTGCATTTTGGTTAAAAATTATGAAAAAATATTTAAAAATTGTTTAAATATAGAAAAAAAATTCTCCAAATAAATTGATGTAATTAAAGAGACATTTTTGAAAACTGCACAGGGTGTAAAATTCCATTTTGGGCAATATTTTTTTTAAGTGTTATACAATAAAACTCCCGTCAAAATCTCATTTAATTTTTATGTATTTTAATTAAAATTTCCAAAAGTAAAGCAAGATCGCAGATTATATGTATATACACACGACGCTAACCGCGTTAGGAAACCAACTGATTCACCAGAAGTATTTAAGATGTTACAGATATAATTCCCACGTTTTAAAATCGTTCTAAATCGTTCTATTTGTCACACGCACAAATTTTTCTATTCGAATCGAGTGACAAATTTATGCTGAAATGCGCGTCATATCTTATGGTATAGTAGTTATTTCAAAAGACAACATTAACATGTTACATGTAGAGAGAGCTTTAGCTTTCAAGAACTGAAGAAAATCTTGAAACTGAATATTTGATGTAACAACGGAAACGGTTTGGAATTTCATAGTAAAAGCGAGAACTACTGAAAATTATGAAAATAAAATTTAAAAAATTGGTGACATTCAGGAAAAGGGTCGAAACATTGCTGGAAAAATACAAAATTCTCGCTTAAATTTTAAGTCATTGTATTAAGAAAAATGAGATGCATATTTAACGTTTAAAGTATATATGTTCCAAATATGATCATACAGTGCCAATGCATGTACATTCCTTCCCTACTATTATTAGCAGAGATTGTATTCTTTTGATTGCAGAATCATTCTTATCTGTTAAAATTAGTAGAATAATTCAATCGGAATAACTGGAATTATTTGCGTTACTAACATATTTAGATAATTTTACTCACTTTGCTTACTAAATTATTTTAAAAAATGAGTTAATGTATATACAGAGCTTCAACTGCACTTGCATTTCTAAGATGGCCATAAGGCTATTGGCGAACGTCAGTCAGATTTGAAGTCAGACTGAAAGAATGTCTTGTATACACTTCTGTTTAATGTATCAAGAGCAAATTTTCAACAGATAGTGTGAAGTGGAAATTTTAAAACATGAGTGTTGGTGTTCCAAAAAAATCTGCAAAATTACTAAAATTTCAAACTTAATATTTATTTTTTGATTACATTTACAAAAGTTATTTATTCATTGATTTTATTTCTTCTTCTATAACTACTGATATTGGATTAATTTTTGCTAAGAATTTAAATTAAATATTTGTTATGGGAAAACTATTTTTAAATTTTAAATTTTGACAAGTGTAACTATTTAAAAGGCTGCACTTCTTCGTTCATTGTGTAATGCATTTCCCCAGCTTTCTATCCATACCTTAATACATTCGATTATCAGAAAAGATCAGCAATATTTAAAAATGGTTTCATTTTGAAAAATTTTCACCGTAGCTTGATTAAAGAGTTACGCCTTACTTTTTAAGTACAACAAAATCTCAAACATTTTTTTTTTTATGAAAATCAAATCTTGTACTCGGAAAAGTAAGCGAAACCTTTAAAACTTGATCTCACTTATCGTTAGTGATTTATTCGTGTTGTTATTTATGGCACTTTACATGCCCGATGACAGATATTGTTAGCAATTTAAGCCGAAATGAGCGTCGCTAGGTTTTCAGAAGCACCAACTAAGGCCAAGAGTATGACTTAACTACTTCATACTTCACATTCCCTTTTTACAGGAGGGGGGGGGGACATTCAGATAACTCACAGATAGAACACGGAAGAACAACCGTGAAAAATCCCCCGAACCGGAACTCGAACCCTGGAAACCCAGATCATGGGGAAACGCGTTACTCCTATGCCAAGACGCTCGCACTTCTTGTTAATTGTATTGTGTCAATACAAATTGTTAGATATCTCCCATTTCTCAAATAAT
The DNA here is from genome assembly GCA_026543055.1 of Argiope trifasciata. Classification (NCBI taxonomy): domain Eukaryota; kingdom Metazoa; phylum Arthropoda; class Arachnida; order Araneae; family Araneidae; genus Argiope; species Argiope trifasciata. The sequence goes on from JAPMOQ010054519.1 coordinate 262,246, forward strand.
TTATTTATAACAAGATTATTTTTATTTCTTTAAGAAATTTAGAAACTTAGTTTAATTCTATCACTTGTAATTTTTTATCTTAAAAAAGAGAATATATTTATTAGGTTGGTGCGTATGAAATGTCGGATTCTCTTTACATGC
>JAPMOQ010054519.1:262786-295633 GCA_026543055.1 Argiope trifasciata
ATCACTTAAGAATCCGACATTTCATACGCACCAACCTAATATTTGCTATCAGCCGCCTGTGGCAACCAGTTAGCTGGAGGGAATATTAGCTGTGAATTTCCACAAAATCTCTTTTCTACACATTTTATGTTCGAAATTTATCCAAGAGACTGAGCATGGAATTGATACCTGCTTGTGCATTGTGCCTGTTATGTACATTGAGCATATAAACAAAACAAAATCAGCCTCATGATATATTAGTGCTATATAATTGTCCAGGTAATCTATATTCTAAATTTACGACATTCTAATTTCATTTCTTATTCATATGGTAAACTATTCGGATATTAAACAAAATACCTTTTCAGTAGCTTTCAAGAAAGTATCGGAAAAATACTCATAACACACATTAATAAATGTTTGTTAAAATAGTAAACACAGTTTAAACATTAGTATAACAATATATTTTTTAAAAAATAAACAAGAGTTTGCTTTTTTTTTTTTTAAATTATTATCATAGAAAAAAATATCTCTTTCAGTTAAACAGTGCCACCATTGATTAAATTTTATTGAATTAAATAGTGTTGATATTATCTTTCTACAATAATATTTTCAAGAACTAACGTGGAAATGCACTAAAAGTTTGTTTAGTGTTTGTTATTTAAAATTTCAAAAACTTCTCTCTGAGATTCACGTTTTTACTTTCCAAAGTATATCTTAGCTAAATTTAATAGATGTACTCGATTTATAGAAAATCCGCACCCATGCGTATTCTCTTTTTATTAGCTGTGATTAAAGGAATGGACAAAAACAAAACATCATTTAGAAGGGAGGGGGGAAAACTTCTAAATTGAAGATGAAACTTCATGATTTGTACAGAAATCTATTAAATTTTTCTTATTTTTATTTTCTTATAAATGCTAGTCAAAAATGCAAATCGGGGAGAATTCTCCACCGAGGGCATATCTGATATGAAGATGAGATGTTTCTATGTAAAGTGGTTTGTTCTCGCCACTCTGGTGGGTACAAAAATGGTGTGGGGTCAACTACCCCCAACTGAATTCTGTCTATGTGGCGCCTTGAATCGCTCTTTCTTCTGTACTACTAACCTTTTCACATTATTATTTTTAATATATGTAACTTATTTTATCTAACATCTATTTAAATTTAATTTTCACGCTTTGTATGATATTTCAACTGATAAGGTATCACGATAAATTACATCATCTACATTAAATAAGTTGCCTATGGCATAAGGTACGTTATGATCCAGGTCATAAAAGGCAGCAATATACAGCTCTAGTGTATCAATTGGTTATATTTGAAATAAATAATATGTAAATTTAATTATCGAATTACACTGTACAAAATGGTGTAGAGGAAGTTTCTTTTTAAACAAATATTAAAGTTTGCTAATATAAAGAATTTAATCCTTCAAAAATTTCTGTTTTTACGCTGAGAGTGGTTTTTACACATTTTACATGAGTGTTGTTTTAGAAAATTCAATGTTTCATGACGAAATGACAGTACCTACTTCTTAATTTTGGAAGTAATAAAGCCTTTCAAAATACACTTTGAATTGCTTCCGCTATTTTTCAACGATGAACTCGCCTTCTGCCTAAGAATATCACTTCCGTCTGTTTTTATTTTTAATTGTTTTGATAAAAACCACTTTGCACGCTCTATTCTTTTAAAGTATTTTTCTGATTGTAAGTGATATTTGAAATTTTCTTGTAAATATTACTGATTAATTTTACTAGTGTCGTATTTCTGGAACAAACTTCGCATGTTTTGGATGTAGTTTCATAAGAAAATAATCCCATACAATGAACGCCGTTCATTTTTAAATCTCCCTGGCAAAAAAGGAAGTATTCCTTAAACTTCCTATTAAATATGAAATTGTGTTTTAGATGCGTTTTTTCACAACCATTTGAAACCTAAATTTTACCCAGAATTTCAGCTGCAATTACAAAATCCTATAAAAAATTTAATAAATATATCAAATATACAATTAATGCACATACATAGATATACAGTAAGGCAAATTTAACCTAGTCGAAATTCGGTTATGAAATGTGCGATACTTTATGGAAATATGTATGGATATATATTTTGTGCATTCTACACATTTTTTGCTTTCATGAATATGGCATTATTTTTGATATATTTCAGCGAATAAAAACGTTTTTATTGACTTAAGAAACCTTTAAACAAAGACATAATATGTCTTTGCTTTTTTTTAATTATCACGTTTACATGCTTTAGAAAATACAAACTGACAAACTTTCAACGTCATAATAGATTTGGCGCAAAATTTGATTCTACATTACAGTTGCTAAACCTATGAAATATCGAATTCCATATGTCTAGAGCTTTCAGTTTTGTGTATATCACTTTAATTTATATTTGAACAGCTGGAGAAACAACTGAATGGATTTTACTTTTTTAAAATAATTAAATTTTAAAATTTTACAGAATTCTACGAATTTGGGGTAAAGACTGTGTGCAAAATTCCATCTATCTGGCTGAAAGCATTTAAGAGTCATCTTTTCGGACTTAGATGATTCTAAAATGCTTTACCGAAAAAAAAAAAAATGTTTTTTGGAATTGATATGAAACTTTCGGTTTGAATGAAAGTAGAGATTCGTCAAGTTCGAACTTTTTACTGATTACAATGCTTTCTCTATATTTCCTATGCGATGCGCGAAAATGCAAAAATGTAATTGTGAAAAAATAGTGTGAATTCTCGTCCACCGAATTCGCAGCAAAAGAATTAAAATGATTGACTAAATTGATATACCTTGATTGATACCTAAATTGATATATAATTGAATACCTGAGTAGTTTCTAAACAATTCGAAATTGACTTCACATACCACAAAACTAAAAATCAAAATTAGTAGCATTCATTTGTATATTACTAATAATACGAATATGGTGCATTATTAACAGTATCCATTGGCTATTTTATATAATACATTTTGGTCTTTATTTTGGATAGTTAAATGTTCGATCACAAATAAAAAGTTTGTTTACTCAACTATTTGAACTTTTTTTTAGCTTTATTATATACGATAGATGTATATAGATACAATAGATGTGCATGGATATATAGATGTACAGTAAGTACAAATTTATCCTCGTCAAAATTTGCTATGAAATGTGCGATATTTTATGCAAATTTGTATGGATATACATTTTGTGCACTCTACACATTTTTTGTTTTCATGAATATGACATTCTTTTTGACATATTTCAGCGAATAAAAAGGTCTCTATTGTTATACCAGGAATGGCAATGAGAAACACAAAAAAATCATGAACTGGAATATTAATTCCAGTTTTATATGAAGGAACAAAAGAATAAAAACGGAATCGGAAAAACATGTTTCTTCAATGCAAATATTCACTGAATTTCCCAACGGCAGAATATTTTAACAATTATATTTATGAAGAAATTATTGAAAAAATTGTTCTGTTGCAAACTTCTTATTTCGGATGAAGTTTTATTAATTGCGTTGAAAATTAAAATTCCAACCCAAGCAAAGAATTGCATTTGTGAGCATTGAGTTACTGATTCTAAAAATGTATCAAAACGAAATATCAAAAATTACAGCTGCCACAATTTAAAAAAAAAATTACAGCCATTAAACTAATCTCTTCATTCGCATTCCGATATTTCACGAAATCGTCTGCACACCTACGTGGAATGAATTCCGAACTAATTATTCATTTCGGTAGATTCCGCGTCATTCTGTGGACGTTAAATTAGCGGAAACCATTCGTTTCTTCCATCCGGCGGGAGTGAATGCCATTGAGTCCTGACCATCAGTTCTGCTCTGGTGGATCTGTCATTCCCCGATTCAATGCAAGGCCCCTTTTTTCCATGGCTGCCCCATTCAGAGGGCGAACACGAAGAGGAACTGGGAACAAAACGGCCACTCTCACTTGGGAAATAAAAAACGACGGCGTGAAAAGAAAACATGCGAGTTGTAAATTTAACCATCAAAGGCAATTTTTCAGTGAAACTTCCACTGTAATCAGGTGGTATGTATAAAAGCTCCGAAATGCGAAACGCCTGATGAAAGTTCTTCGACCTGAACGCAAACCTTTATAAAGGTGTATATAATAAAATATCTCATCATTATTTATTCGAAAGTTAGTCTAAAGCAGGAGTCCCACGGCCGGCCGTTTCCCAGATTTGGTCATAAATCACACCTCCGACCCACTTGGGGACCACATTCCCCCATAGCCACGAGAATATGTTTCCCCTTAGACCCCTCTTGGTCTCTTTGATGCCCGGACAGTTTACCGACAAATTGTTGGTAAAGTCGACGGGCATCAAAGAAACCAAATAATCGCAAGAGGGGCCAAAGAGCGGCACGTGGTTCGTCTGCAGACGGGGTATATTGAACATACTTTGTAACATGTTTCAGAAACGATTAGAATAACATTTTAAACCGATATCTTCAAGTCTTCATATTGATTATGTTAAAACTTTAATTTGAACCCTCAAGGCTTTCCACCAGAGGGCGCTGTGGGCCTCACCAATGTTTTGTTTATGCTCAGTCTAACCATCGGCAGTTAGTACTAGAATGTGAATCCGAACCGAGTGCGTCTTTTTTTTGTGTGTGTTACTGTTTCGTTCCTGTGGTTATGTGTGCTGTTCGTAATAAATGTGCTTATAAAACAATCGTTGCCTTCGACTCCTTTCTGACAGGTAAGAGCCTTTCATAATAATTGTATTTGATAATTGAACCAATGAACTGCGAAATTGAAGTCTAATCATTTTTGGTGCCGAAACCCGGGAGTTTCGATTCGGCCATAGATACCTTTAGATCGAAACTAGAAATTTGATGCGAATTAGTTAAAATGGATCTTTAAATGAGTCTTTAAGAAATAAATGAGTTATTAATGAGAATAAATGAGTCTTTAAAGAAGATTAGAACTCCTGTCAGAAAGGTTGCAACTGAAATTTGTAAACAGCTAGAGCAGGAAATAAATAAAACAGAGCACAGATCTTTAGACATAATCGAAGAACTGTTAGCGAAATTATTAGACAAAGATGATCAACTAAAGAAACTCGACTCAGATATTTTAAATTTGTGCAAAGCACAAGATCTGAATAATGAAGTAGAACAGCAGCAAGAATACAGGGATAAAATAATAACCTGGAAAATGCGAGCTGAGAAAATTATGCGAAAATTTGAAATCGAAACTATCAATGATAGAACTATTAACAGAAATCCTCAACGGTGTTCAGTTAAACTTCCGCGATTACAAATACCTCAATATGATGGAGACATTCTAAAATTTAATGACTTTTATTCTCAATTTGATACAGCCATAAATAAAAATTCAGATCTTAGCGATGTTGAAAAATTGAACTATTTAAAATCTTATTTAGTTAACGATGCTGAAATAGCTATTCGTGGCTTGGCTTTAAAATCGAAAAATTACGAAGTTGCGATAAATATTCTAAAAGAGAGATTTGGTAGAACCGAGATGATTATTGATGCTCATATGTCCCAACTACTAAATTTAAATCCTGTGCGTAAAGCAAACGATGTTAAGTCGTTACGAAAATTATATTCTATGTGTGAAACGCACATACGCGGTTTAGAAAATAGTGGCGTTAATCCTAATAGTTATAGTTCTTTATTACACCCCATATTACTAAAATCTATCCCTAAAGAATTATCCTTAGAATTTTCACGTAAAATGCACATGAAAGAAGAAAATACTATTTCGGATTTATTAAATTTCTTAAAACTTGAAATTCAATGCCGTGAGCGAAATGAACATTTATTCAAAGAATTTGTCACAGATGCACGTACAGAATCTAGAGTTAACACTTTTGAAAAACCTAATCATAAGTACGGAAAATTTAATAAAAATAAATTTGAGTTATTTAATAGAAATAAAGAAACAAGCGCGAATCTTCCGCATGCATCTGCCTTTGTAGTAGACGTGAAAAAATGTGTGTTTTGTGTAGAACCTGAATCCAAACACGATTTCTTTTCTTGTACTTTGCCGATCCCTGAAAGGAAGGCTCATTTAAGAAGAAATGGGATATGTTTCTTGTGCCTCAAAAAGGCAGGTCATGTTTACAGAAATTGCGCCTTGAAAAAGACATGTGGTAAATGTCAACGTAAACACTCTGAACTAATTTGCGATGCGTCAACCCCACCGGAACCCGCTAAGGGTGAAAGGTCGTTCGAGGGGGAAAATGTAGCTACTTGTTCTAATATAAATGTAAATGAAGATGAAATACTTTTGGAATCATGTTCCGCTTTATTGAAAATTGGGGAAAAAAGGAAAATGCTAAACATTCTTCTAGACAACGCTTCTCAGCGATGCTTTCTGAAAAAGGAAATAGCGGAAGATTTAAAAATCCCTATAATAAGAAAAGAAAAATTGCTAGTTTATACATTTGGTTCAAGAGACCCGATTGAGAAAATATATGACGTTGTAAAATTTACTCTTTGCAATTCTCGTGATCCTGAAAAAGGCATTGAAATCGAAGCTTTGCTTTGCGATGTTATTTCTAGTTCTCCTTTTAAAGTATCGTCAAATAAACTAAAAAAGATGCTTAGTAAAAAGAAAATACAGCTTTCAGATGCTTGTGAGTCTTTCGGAAACGGATTTTCTCTGCTAATTGGAGCGCAATATTTTTGGGAAATTCATTCAGGCAAAAGAGAAAATTTAACTAAAACATTATTTGTAATTGATACAATTTTCGGTAAAGTTGTACAAGGTCGAATATCTCCAATAGATTTAAATTGCGACAAGAACGTTTCTGTTATGAAAATAGAATGTTGTTCAGCATTAAATGAAACTTTAAAAATGTTTTGGGATTTAGATGCGATGGGAATAAGTGATAGGGAAAATATCTCTAATTGCGAAAAGGATTTAATTGTGCGCTTTGAAAACAACTTAAAATTCAAAAATGGGAGATATGAAACTAAACTCTTTTGGGATGAAAATACTAACGAATTGCATGATAACTTTGAAATAGCTAGGCGAAGATTTGAAAATTTATGTGTGAGAATGAAAAACAATGATTGGCTTTTGAATGAATATAAGAAAATTATTGCAGAACAATTAAATCTGAACATTGTTGAGGAGTGCTGCTTGAAAAATAAAAATGCATACTATATGCCACATTCTGCAGTTGTAAGAATCGATAAAGAAACGTCGAAGGTTAGAATGGTTTTTGACGCATCTTCCAAAGGTAAAGGTTGCAAATCTTTAAATGACTGTCTTACACCTGGTCCGCCTTTAAATCCTAGAATCCTTGATGTGCTATTGAGATTCCGCGAATTTGAATATGCATTTTGTAGTGATATACAAGGAGCATTTTTAACAATTGGAATAGCAGAGGAAGATAGGGATTATTTGAGATTTTTCTGGTTCCCAAATGACCAGGATTCGAAGTCTCATAGAATTCTGAGAATGACACGCGTACCGTTCGGTGTAACATCTAGTCCATTTATGCTTGCTGCAACCATTAAATATCATATTCAAAAATATAAGCAAGAGCAATGCGAAGCCTATGAAATGCTTAATTCATCACTTTACGTAGATGATTTGTTTTACGGAGCTAATACGTTAAATGAAGCTTTAGACCTTTCTATAGCTGCCGTAGAAATTCTTAAAGATGCGAACATGAATTTAAGAAAATTCAAAACCAATTCCGAGGAACTGAGAAATTTGTGGTGCGAAAGAGGTATGCATGATATTAAAGAGTCCAGCATGCGTCCTTTGAAAGTTTTAGGAATAATATGGAATACCAATGATGATACGTTTAATTTAGATGTGCAGCCTATTCTCAAACTGATAGAGAATTTGAAAAACACTAAGCGGAGCGTTCTTCAGACGGCTGCAAAGATCTATGACCCAGTTGGATTTATTTCTCCCTTTATTGTGATCATTAAATGTCTATTGCAAGAAATTTGGGAATATGGGTTAAGATGGGATGACGAACTGCCAACCGAATTAAAGATAAAATGGGAAAACTGGTGCTCTGAAATTTATCTTTTAAAGGACTTGACATTTGAAAGGAAATATTTCCCCTTTCCTTTGAATCAAGCGAAAGAGTTAGAACTGCATTTCTTTTCGGCTGCTTGCCCTAGAGCGTTCGGAGCAGTGAGTTATTTTCGCTATGTAACTTACAATGGATGTATATCCACCAGTTTTGTAACATCAAAATCGCGAGTAGCACCACTAAAGAAATTAACCCTCCCTAGACTGGAATTAATGGGAGCTGTAATTGCTGCCAGAATTTTGTGGTATATAAAAGAAAATTTTAAATTTCTCATTTCCAAGATATTTTTGTGGAGTGATTCTTTAATCTCTCTCCATTGGATCAAAGGGTCAGCTGCTAAATGGAAACCCTTTGTTTCTAACCGTGTGATGGAAATTCAATCCAACTCCGATCCTGCGGATTGGTATCACTGCAGCGGAAAAGATAATCCTGCTGATTACATTTCTCGAGGAGCAGGTATGGAGAAGCTTATAAATAGTCCGACTTGGATTCACGGTCCAGAGTGGCTTCTTCAGGAGAAAGAAAATTGGCCTAAAGGCTCGGACTTTAACGATTTCTCTAGTGAATCATGCGAGAGAAAAATTAATCAAAACGAAATCTTAACTTTTGTGTGTGAAGCTCATACGAACTCTGCGCTTTTACTTGATATCAACAAATACAGTTGCTTGAATAAATTGCTACGAGTTACAGGTTGGGTGTTTCGCTTCATACACAATGTTAGAAATAATAATAAAAAATATAATGAATTTAGTGCTGAAGAACTCGATGGTGCCGAAAATTATTGGATAAAATCAGTACAAGGAGAAGTTTTTAATGAAGAAATTGCTTATTTAAAGCAAGGAAAATCAGTATTGAAAACTTCCAAGATTTTAGAATTAAATCCCTTTCTTGATTCCTTTGGGATAATCCACGCTGGTGAGAGACTCCAGAAATCGAAATTTACATACCTACAAAAACACCCAATCATTATGCCTGCGAAGCATCATTTCGTGAGTTTGTTAGTTTTAAACTCGCATAGAAAAGTGTTCCATGGTGGAATTTCTGAAACTCTCATGGAAATACGTGAGAAATACTGGATAATGAGAGGAAGACAAACGATAAAGAATCTTCTAAAACGATGCGTTTTGTGTAAAAGATTCAACTCTTCACCAGGTGTTCAAGCTACTGCACCTTTGCCAGCTGTGCGAATGGAGCAGTTACCTCCATTTTCTATTGTGGGAATAGATTTTGGAGGACCACTCTACACCAAGAACTGCGACGATAAAAACTACATCGTTTTGTTTACTTGCGGTGTAACTCGTGCTCTCCACTTAGAACTAGTTGACAATCTGACTACTGAAACATTTCTCCTAGCACTTAGACGGTTTATCGCTCGTCGAGGACTGTGTTCTGAGATTTGGTCAGATAATGCCAAAACTTTCAAGAGAACTGAATTGGAGCTAAAACATTTGTGGAGTGTCATCAGTCATCCAATGGTGAAAGACTTTTATGCCTCCCACAAAATCCAGTGGCGCTTTATCATTGAGAAAGCGGCATGGTGGGGTGGTTTCTATGAAAGACTTATTAGATCTGTGAAACTTGCCCTTCGAAAAACTTTAGGAAAAACGACTTTGTCTCGAGAAGAATTAGAGACTTTAATTATTGAAATTGAAGGTGTGCTTAGTTCCCGTCCTTTAACTTATGTGTTTTCTGAATTTCAGGAACCTATTCCTCTTACTCCCGCTCATTTGTTATTGGGAAGAAGAGTTAATAGTTTACCTCCTGCCAGGCTTACTATTGATGCTAATTTGAGTAACAAAAAAATTGTAATTAAAAGGTTTAATTATCGTGAAAGGTTAACTAATCATTTTTGGAATAAATGGCTTAAAGAATATCTTTTAACGTTAAGATCTACTCATTATGTGAAACCAACAGGTAACGTTAGAGAATTTAAAGTTGATGATATTGTATTAGTTAATGATGATAAACTTCCTAGGCATTTTTGGAAATTAGGAAGGATAGTAGCTGTATTTCTTGGCAGAGATGGTAAAGTTAGATCTTGTCAAGTTAAAACGAATACGTCTGTTATTAAAAGACCTGTTCAATTGTTATACAACCTCGAAATTGATGAATGATTAAATTGAATAGTATTATTAATTCCATTATGTTTTTTAGGAACCTGTATTGAGATTTGAAATTTAAATGGAAATATGATGATACATATCCTAAACTCGTATGTAACTTTATTTAATGAAGTGTTGGTAAGTATAAAACTATTGTGATGAAACATTGAATTTGTAACATTGATATTATATAATAGTTGCAATTCTGCCTGATGTGTTAGATGCAAAATGTTTTTTTTTTAAATTTGAATGAACCTTTAAGTCATTCGGGGGGGAGTGTGTTAAAACTTTAATTTGAACCCTCAAGGCTTTCCACCAGAGGGCGCTGTGGGCCTCACCAATGTTTTGTTTATGCTCAGTCTAACCATCGGCAGTTAGTACTAGAATGTGAATCCGAATCGAGTGTGTCTTTCTTGTCTTTGTGTGTGTTACTGTTTCGTTCCTGTGGTTATGTGTGCTGTTCGTAATAAATGTGCTTATAAAACAATCGTTGCCTTCGACTCCTTTCTGACAGGTAAGAGCCTTTCATAATAATTGTATTTGGTAATTGAACCAATGAACTGCGAAATTGAAGTCTAATCAGATTATTAGCGCTGACGGAGTTAAGTACCCCCCGTCGCTTTGGCTTACTTGCTTACAGCAGTATTTGATTTGTTTAATCACATAAGGTCTAAGGTTGTATCGGAGTTTATATATATATATATATATATATATATATATATATATATATATTTGACGAGGAGTACTCAGCGTTACGAAAATTACAGTACACACACATGTATCAAAAGTTTGGGAAACACTGTCAAATATATGAATACAGTTTGTGCCGGCGTCCTGGCATAGGGGTAGAGCGTCTTGCACGTGGTCCTAGCGTCCCCGTTTAGAGTCATATTTCAGCATGGTTGTTCTTTCTATCTGTGAAGTGTGTGAATGCTTCTTTTTGAAGAAACAGGTTGAGCAAGCGAATGTACACCATGAAGTAGCTAAGTCTTATTCATGGCCATAGTTAGCGATACTGAAAAAACAAGGGACGCTCCTAGGCTTAAATCGCTGACAGATAAATCACTGTAGAGTACCGTAAATCACAACAATGCACAAACAGCAACACTTTATTCTAAAAAATGGCACGAATCACAGGCAGTCGACAATAGAAACAGAAATCAATAACACTCACGCAAATAGCAGAGTTATTAACAACAACAACATCAGAATTGTGCTCTGAATGCAGCTTAAGAACTCTCTTAGCGATCAAAGACAGAATTCCTTTCACTGGCATGCTCCAGCTTTCTCCCATTTGTATAGGTTCTCTGATAGATGATTTTCTAGAAGGATATTCGAAGATAAATTCCTAATATTCTTACTCAAAATTCTTACATTATCTAGAACCTTCAATTATGTAACTAAAGACCTCAAATAATCTTCGATTTTTTTTGTATGGCTGAGAGCAGAGAATCAGCAATGATACGAAAAAGCAGAAACTGAAGCCAGAATAGCTTCTGTTGCTTTGGACCATTCAGTCCCTCTAGCAGATAGAAGCAATTCCGTGACGAAATATACCCTTGCAAAATGGCAGGAAATATGGGATTTGCAAATTAATTACAAGCTGCATCACATGAAGCCGGTTTTTTCTTTGTGAACCATTCTTCCTAATCAAAGATACGATGTTAAATTGACGCGCCTTCGAATTGGACACACCCATTATACTCACAAACTCCGGCATTCAAAGAATCATGCATTAATATGTTCAATATGCAACGAAAATAAAATTATATATCATGTTTTGAAAGAAGTTCCGATTTCAACTCTTTACGTTTACATTATTTTAAAACAACTGTTTTATACTTGAAAAACTTAGCAGGTGAAAGACCCCTCCCAAATTTGTTTCTTTTCCTAAGAATAATAGGCGTCTTGGCGTATGGTTAGCGTGTCTTCCCCGTGATCTGGTTGTCCCGGTTCGGGCATGGTTGTTATTCTGTGATCTATCTGTGAGTAGTGTGAATGCGCCTCCCTATAAAAAGGAGTTGTGTAAGCGAATGTGTAGCAAGAAGTAATCAAGTCGTACTTTTGTCAGTGTTACTGAACAAGCAAGAGACGCTCTTTTCGGCACTGACAGTTTTCTGTCAGCGGGGTGCCAAAAGTAACAACAACAAACAAGGTTCTCTCTCATTGAAGTCCACGATTTTTCTGCTCTTTTGAGATTTTCAGTGCTATTTGTGCTTTATAATATTTTAGTTTCATCTGATTTTTTGCAAAGCTACAAACACTATTTAAAAATTTCGATTCATAGTAATTTATATTAATTATTTCAGTCTTTTCACATTATTTCATATTTTGACGTGTTTAGCACCGCATAGCCATCACCAGCTTTTGTGCCAGGTTCATATCCAATCCATAAATGATATATATAGGTACCTCTCATATAAAATAAAAAATGCCAAAATAGGTACAATTGTTCTAGCTAGGGAAGTGGTTCTTTGTCTTTGTTAATTATTTTAAATATAAAATTCTCAATTACAAGTCATCACATGTAGAATATTTAAAACTAGCTGCTTTTAGTAATTCAGCTAATTAGCCACGATTAATGAGCGCTAAAACTTTCAATTAAATATTTATGCACCTTGGTCTTTTAATAGCTTCATTAACATTTTTTACAAACTTCTTAACAAAATTTTTTCTGATGCAAATTGTCACATAATTAATATTATTATTACATCTTTAAGACATTCTTCTCATTGTATTTCTCTTTCAGTCAGCTCTCGGAAAGTTTCAGCTTTATACTAAAGTACAACTCCACTTAATGCAAATTGTTTTCTTGAAATTAAGCATGATTTTCAAAAAATAGGAATACCGACAATAGAATAGTTCGGCTTGCAGTACAAAATAATTTTCATAATTTATCCAATATCCTTAATAATTATTTAATGCAATTTTTTAATTATCCCAAAATTTAGCTTTTTTAGTTGTATTTTCAAACATAATTAAATGGCTTAAATAATAATTATTTTGTTCCAGTCAATATATATGTTTTAAGAAATTACGAACTTTCATTTTTTTACACTCCTTTGATCCTAAAGAAACATATTCTATGAAATAGTCTTAATTCTCACATTTTTAAATAAAATCATAATAAGGAACATTTCTATTTTCTGCAACCAAATCTGACCGAATTATGAAGTCTTGACAATGTGAGAAAATTCAGCATTTTCAGGATCTCAGGCCATTCAGCCTTGAAGAAATTCTGAACGCTGATTGGCGTATCTTTTTTGAGATGGTCGAAGGAGGGAATTAAAATCGCGCGTTTTTGTTTATAATATTTAATAAGATTTTTTGAAAGATTTATTTTTCTTCTTTTTATTGCATTTGTTTGTGAATGAAATGATTTATTTGAAATGGTGACTGATAATGAAATAAAATTATTAACATTTTACCAAATTTTATATTCTCAAAACTTTTTTTCTTATCTTTAAAACAGGTGTTTATGGAAACGAAATTGAAATTTGCTGCTCTGATCTTTGTGCTTTTAGTAACTGAAATCGGAGGACAAAGTTCTTTCAATAGCTATTTCGAAGGTAATTTTTTAGTTATTACTTTGGGAATTTTTATTATTAATTTACTTTCTATTCCAATTTAGAGAAAAGTTAAGTAATTCCATTTTTAAAGCTATTTATATCTGTATTCTCCTATTTTAAATGTAAGCGAGTTTGATGTTTTGCTTTAAAGAATATGCAACTGAAAAATTAAACCTTTGATTGTAGTTTCGTCATTCGAAAGATTGAATTGAATTTTATCAGTCGACTCAAATTACTATGTATGCAAATTAGTAATCAATAAAAGCAGATGTGAAAAATCCTGCTTCGGAGTTATGATTCAAATAAAGCACTTATTTTTTTCTTTTTATTTTAATAATAGCAAAATCGCGCGAATGAATATTTTGAATTTCTGAAAAACTTTAAAAACATCGTTACAGCTTGTTTATTAAATAAAAATTAAAGAAGCTAAAATAAAGAAAAAAAATACAAATAAATAATGAAATCTACGATTTCAAGTCAGCATGCGAGAACATTATACACATACAACTTTCATTTTCAATTTTTCTAGCTGTCAGACAAAGTTTTAGAGCTCTGCCGATATTCAGATGGAGAAAAAATGTAGACGCATGCTTAATCTGATAGTGTTGTGGTTGTTTCCAACAGTTTAAACTGGTTAATGAATTAAATTAATTAAGACCATTCGAATAATTCAGAGAATGAATAATTTGGAAATCAAATATCATCTTTAGATGGCGATAAATCGCCAAATAAGACAACCTTTTGCATTATTTTCTAATTACCCTAAAGGCGAAAAATGGATACCTGGAAAGCAATAAACCGCCAGTTTGTTGCCTATGCATTCTGAGGCTTCTTAAACCTCAAGCCAAAGCAATATCATGTTCCTACATGGATAAACGAATCTTGCGAAAATGGTATGGATATCAATAAGAAGGTAACTTTTGCAAGTTTAACTTGATGCAAAGCCCCTTTTAGTTAGATAATACTTTTGGAACATAGAGCATCAGTTTTCATAGGAATTAGCTATTTGGGGGTTAAACTTATTTTGATTCCCGGTTAATCTTTCTGTTTCATGCCTATTTCTTGATTTCTATTAAATCTTCTTGCCTTCGATTGAACGAAATTTTTCTGGGAATATGTACGGATCATCTTACAGGCATTTCTAATAACGTTTTGCAGCTTCATTGATTTCTGAAGCCCTGAATTAAGAGCAGCTGTATAAACTGTTTATTGAAAAAATCTAAAACATTCACCTAGTGATTTTTTTACATTTTACTGTTATCATTCTGCAAAAAGTCATTATAAAAACTTCTATATCACGTATTTTAATGTTTTATATATGGGGTTGGAATTTTAATAGTGGCAACACTGCTGTAAAAACGCGACGCAACCAAACCAAAGAATGTCACGTGTACCATACGTTATCTACATACCTACCTTACCTCTGAGCAAAAAGACTGGTCCTTCTACGTCACGCGCATGCGGAGTGACGCGAAGAACTGATGCTTGTATTAGCTTGCGATCTAAAGTAAGTGTTGCCAGGATGCTTTCAATACAAGAACAACGAATTCGGATAAAAATTTAATGTGCCATAGCAGAGGTTGTACAGTAGTACCATTATATCGGATGAGATTTGAGCCAGATCGTACAAGTCAAAATTAAAATGCCAATCAAACGAATGGTGTCATTACGGATCACCAAGACGTTCGAAATATCTTCAGTACCCCAGCAACGTGAAGTTATGCTGATTCTCGTGTACGATGTGATGTAATGGTGTCTCCACAGCAAACGGTCCAGAGATTTTGCGACGGAAGACCGATCCATTCGAACTATGAACAAAACAGGCGTTGCTGCTCCAGGTGTTCTACGACTTCTGCATCATTTGAAATGGTTTGTACACAATGCTGGTGACTATATTGAAGGACTGTTAAACATGGGGATATGAATCGCTTTTGTATTCTATGTAAATAAATAGTTGCCATTATTAAAGTTCCAACCCTCATATATAGATAAATATAGGGTTCGGGGCTGCATTTTTGCAACCCTTACTACTAATTTATGTAACTCGATTATTGTCAGTTGTATTGGATTTTAAAACGATTACCAAATTTCTTTTTTATAAAAAAAGATGACTATATATATTTTATAATGCCTTAGATTAAAATAATCTTTGAGTATATCATTCTTCAGGGGTGGAAGACCTCGTATCTGAAACCGAATTTCGATCTGTGAAGCTACAGTGGCGTTACCCATCGAACAAAGAGCCAATAGGATTCATCATCACCCTCTGCGAAGTGACGGCTTGGTCGAAATCCGACAAAGACTGTTTTGAGCGCCACCTGCTTCTGGGAAAGCGCAGCACACTGAACGGGTATGACTCGCTGAAGACTGACGGTCATGGTCTCTATCAGGCCACACTGTTTGGTCTCCGGATGCTGACCAATTACAGTGTGTCCGTGCAAGCGATAGACGACCAAAATCAAGTGGCCGCTTCAAACATAGACGGCCGACGAGCCAATTTCCAGGATAATGAAAGGATTCTTGTAAGGACAAAAGGATGTAAGTATACACAGAATTTTTTTTCTTCATTTTCTACAGGAGCAATACCAGTATCGTAGCTTCAAGGTCTCACACGGTCTTGCATAGCTTCAAGACAGATATATATCTCACACCGACGTCTTGGTATAGTTGCGTGTCTTTCCCGTGTTCTGGGCTTCCCAGGTTTGAGTCCCGGTTCGGGCATGGTTGTTATTCTGTGCTCTATCTTTGAGTAGTGTGAATGTACCCCCCAGTAAAAAGGGGTTGTGCAAGCAAATGTGAAGCATGAAAGTAGCTAAGTCGTACTCTCTGCCCTAGTTGGGGCAAAAACAAGAACAAAAACACTAATTTAACATTGTCTAATTAACCCTATTCAACTGAAAAAACAAGAGACACTAATTAAGGTTTAAATCGGCTTAAATCGCTAACAGCTTTCTGTCAGCGAGCTTGTAAACTGCTATAAGTAATAACAAAAACAGCAGAATTTGACGGGTGTGTTGTATCTGAATCTTCTGGGCATTGGAAAATTCACACCTTCCTTATGAATGATTTAAAAATTCATAAGCACATTCTTCAAATAATAGCTCACTCTGGTGCTCACATATCTGTGTTTGTGTGTCAGCACTCTACAGGCCAGGCGACTTGACTGATTTGAATACATACACCTCAGAGAATGAGAATATATACTATAGAGTGATGTTTTTGAAATTTTAATCATAATTTTCATTAATTTAAATTTCAGAGAACTTTCAACTGTATATCTCAATAATTAAGGAAAATATTATGACACAAAAAAAAACTTCACAGCGTTTTCAATAATTTTTTTAAATATTTCTTTTTTAATCATGACAGTTTAACAACCGGGCAAATTTTTCTGAATTTAGTCAGTTTTCCTGTCTAATTTCCAATAACATGTTACATTTTTAAGATTAAATTCAAACTTTGCTCATTATTTCATCAAATATTTAATTTCTTGATTTCCTTCCACAGTTGAAAGCTACGGGCGTTCTGTGTGATATGTACACTGATGAAAAAAAAATCCCAACACTAGGAAGGAGCTGTGCTGGATAAACGAAATTTGGTAGGCGTGTTTATACATCTGAAAGATGGCGTCGATTCAAATTTCGAGCTACGCGCGTAAGTGTGGCGCTAGTAGCGACACTATGAATATGCAAATGAACTTTGCTTTAAATCAGCGCTGTAAGGTTCGTGATCGTTATTTACAGTTGAGATTTGACGTAGTGGGTTAATGTTAGTCAAGGATGCCTCTGAGAAGACGAAGAAGCCATTATCAACAGCTCACTGAGTTTGAACGAGGTCATGTTGTAGGGCTACGAGAAGGTGTGTTTTCTTTCCGCTATATTGCTGAATGGCCGGAATGTATCCACTGTGCATGAGTATTGGCGGCAGTGGTCAAGGGAAGGTACTGCCTCAAGAAGACCAGGTTCCGGGCGGCCACGTGGTACTACTGAGAGGGAAGACCGTCGTATTCGGCGTATGGCTATGGCTAATCGTACTGTGTCTGCAGCTGAAATTCGAGCTGCAGTTGGCACCACAGTGACATAACGAACTGTTACAAATCGGTTACTTTAAGGACAGCTCCGAGCCAGACGCCCTGTACAGTGCATTCCACTGACTCCAAACCACTGCCGTTTGCGACGGGAGTGGTATCAAGCTAGAGCTCATTGTAGGACGGAGTGGAGATCCGTTGTGTTTTCTGATGAAAGCCGGTTCTGCCTTGGTCGCAGGGATAGCCGTTTGTTGGTTAGAAGGAAGCCAGGTTAACGCCTGCTAGTGACCTGTCTGCGGCCTAGACACACAGGGCCTACTCCTGGAGTTATGGTTTGGGGAGCAATTTCGTATGACAGCAGGAGCACTCTCGTGGTTATCCCACGCACCCTGACCGCAACTTTTTACGTCAGTCTAGTGATACAACCTGTTGTGCTGCCATTCATGAACAGCATTCAAGGGGGTGTTTTCCAACAGGATAATTCTCGCCCTCATACCACTGTTGTAACCCAACATGTTCTAAAGAGTGTCGACATGTTGCCTTGGCCTGCTAGATCACCAGATCTTTCTCCAGTCGAACACGTATGGGATATCATTGGACGACAACTCCAGTGTCATCCACAACCAGCATTAACCGTCCCTGCATTGACCGCCCAAGTGCAACAGGCATGGAACTCCATCCCACAAACTGATATCCGACACCTGTACGACACAATGCATGCATGTTTGCATGCTTGCATTCAAAATTCTGGCGGTTACACCGGTTACTAATGTACCAACATTTCACATTTGAAATGGCTCTTCTAGCCACTGGCTCTACCTGTGATCTTGAAACTTTAATCAATTAAATATGTTACCTAGACAAATGTATTCCTAAAATTTCATTACTGTACAATAATTTTTCTTGGTGTTGGGATTTTTTTTTCAATCAGTGTATATAGTTAAAACTAGCAGTAACATCACGGCCTTGTCTGTTGCATAACATCCAAGTTGACGATAACGCGCTAAAACTCGCGTTTCCTCTAATCTGGCAACCCTATTATCTTCGAAATTTATTTCTGGAGAAATGCGGCGCAAGACCGTGGTTGGCCAGTTGGTGACTTTTGGACATTGCGCCAAGCGGGGGGGGGGGATATATTCTAGTCGTGCCCTTCCCTAAGTTCATTATATCTCTGATATTCGCTGCCCGGAATTTTGTTCCCCCTTCATTTTCCATATAGCGCAACAAACGAAGCTATTTGGCGTTTAATGTGTTCCAGCGAAGGTCCTTCTTTTGGGCATAATGAGACTTGAATCGTTGTTTAAAGTCAGATGTAAAAAAAAAAAAAAAAAAAAAAAAAACTGAACATGTGCAGTTTTTGCGATGCGCGGAATAATGAATATCACAATTATAATATAATATTATAATACTCTTTATTATTTTGATACGATTTTCATGTACTAAAAGGTTTCTTGATAAATGCTCTACAAAATGTATAAATATCTCCAATATTCGTTATCTATTTCTCCAGTTTTTGAGGTTAACATAAACAAGCACTCTCAGAAGACTTCATTTTATACTATGTATAGATGAAGAAAAAGAAAGTACAGTTAAAATAATGTTAAAATTTAAAAATTAGTTATCACGAAAGTTATGCCTTTAATAGCTTTATAATGTCATGGAATTCGACATTTTAAAAATGTTTTTTGTGCACATTGAGTAGAACAGACGAAAGATAATACAGTTTTGATTTTTGTCACAATTTCATGTTTCAAGATATTTTTTTGAAGTAATCGTGAACTTGATTATGCGTAAGAGTCACTGTAAATAAAGATGACTAATATTCTCAGCGAACCAATTGGTCGAAAAAAGACGGAAAATTATGGATCCATTCTACTATTTAATTTTTCTGTCAATATTTTTGTCATTGTTAATTATTTTAAATTCGTAGATTTTTTTTTGTTCTGTTACTTTGTCATCACAACTCGTTTCAGTTTCTTTATCATTCACTCTTAATAAAGCACGCTTTTTTTTTTTTGTCGCCAATCCTTTCTTTCAGTTTCAGCATACGCCACCAACTGTCTCGCCAACTCCTCCGACATCGTCGTGCATACGGGGCCTTACTTCGGAGGGAAGATAGCAGTGGAGGGATCTTTGGATGACCGGTGCTGCCTCTACGGAAATAGAAGCAGCTCCCAGGACACCTACACGCTCAAGATTGACCATCAGATCTGTGGGAGTAAGACTGTGGTAAATGAGGAATTTTATATCTCTTATTGATTGTTGTCTGTCCCTTTTTTATTCTATCACCCAAATATCAGAATGCAACAATTTGAGAATATACGTTGTAATGACTTGATCCTGACCGTCCAATTAAAAGAATAGACTTTCAGACAATTCTTTATTTTACAGCCATATGTACAGAAGAACAATTTGTTCTCATATAGGTCAAATATTTGCTATTTAGACAGCAGTTAAAGGAAACAGTTGAAGGTCTGTCGTGATTTGAGCTTGTGGGAACAGTTCTCTATCGATTCGGATAATTAACACAGCAAGACACAAACACAAAGCTGTTTGTCAGCACGGCTACCAGGGTGAAGCGTTAAATGCTGCCGTCCGCGATTCAAAAACCGTCTCCTTTATCTTCAAAGCAAGACCCTTTCTTTATCTCTGTCCAAACAAAGCCTCCTCAATCTTCATTCGTCTACATTAGTTCTCCATTGGCCAATCGCCCAGCAAGAATTTCACTCAATTGTTACGCCAGGGTGGCTTGGGACTGCCCATCAATGATGCATCCTAACAATTGTTCGCTTTGGAACACGTGTCAATGATATTTCTTCATAAAGAGACCACCCGACATGCGTATGTTGGACACTCCTTTCCTTTGAAGATGCGACAGTTTTCTTCTTCACAATGAACTTCAAGTGTAGCTAATGACCAGATGCAAACCAGTCAGTGATAAGACGATTCATCATCTCAAAATCTGGCGGTTTTTAACAATGGAGGGCTTTAACAAGTTCTGAACAGCTGTCTGGAGATGCCGCTTCTTGTGAATGGGACAGGGGAACTTTACAATTTAACGAGAACTTGAAAAATGCAGAATGCTGCAATCTTAAGCGTTCAAACCAGGCCAAATATTGCGCACAATAAAAAGCCAAGCCTACTTGAGGAAGATAACGTGATCTCAATTTGCCATTGTCCTATTACAGTCTTGAAGTAGTCATGACCTTTTTTTAGCATGTAATAGTTGGCCTCATGTGACCGCTGCTCTATGTAAGAGCTGACCAATTAGTGCAGGTCTGCTGTCTTCCAGTTCAGCCCATCTTTTCAGTTCAATTCTCGCAAGTTTGTCATAATACAACAGCTTGTTCAACGAGTTAAGGAAACAGAAGATATTAAAATCCAATTCAACGAATTAGCCGACAATCGTGGCAAAATTGCGATATATTTAAAAGATCTTACTCCACATTCTATACTTAAAAAAATATTTGAAAAAATCTACACTAATGAGTGAATTTCAAAAGGGTGTTAACCTTTTGGTTGCGTAATTCTTTAAAATCTCTATTTAGATGCGATGTTTGCAAATAAGTTTAAATTGTTTTTAAAGAAAGTGAACTGATACTACTTACATAATAATCTATACTAATAATAAAGCTCCATGTTTGTGTGTGTTGGCGTTCTACAGGCCAGATCATTCTACCAAATTTGTTCTACCAGCTACCAAATTTGGCATGTGCATACCTTAGACACCGGAAATGCGTCAAATTTTAATTAATAAAAAATATAAGCCAAATTTTGGCAATTTTCCGCTATAACTTCCGAATATAATACAGCACAAAATTGAATTTTATAACACATTAAATTCCAAATAATTATCTTCCCAATGATGCTATTGTTTTAACCTATAAATAGAATTTCTATTTTTAATGAATTTTTAAATATATGTATATTAATTATATTTTTCAACAATTTATTTCGTATTTGTTTTTTCTGATGGCACTTATCATAGACAAGCCTGCTTGAGTAAGTTACCGAATTTAAGACGAAGTTTTAGCGCCTCTAGTTATTCAGTAGCGCTATCTAATGCCAAGAGTACGATTTAGCTACTTATGCGTCACATTCGGAACTCGAGCCCGGGATTACAGAGCAGATGCGCTACCCCTATGCCAAGGCGCCGGCATTTGTTTCATAGAAACTAAAAATAAATTTATACTTGCGCGTTCGTGTTACTCGTGTATGGGGGGGAAATTAGCTTTCATCAACGTATTGTAATCACATAGACTAAAGCTCAAATTTAAAAATAAATTAACTGCTATTGCAAATTGAACACATAAAAGTGAAGTTTCCAACAAGTGTCTGTGTGAAATGAAATAAGTATGAAACATGATATTTTCTGAATAGTAAATGCAAGGGAAGAACTTTCGCCGATTGTTTACAATACCGATATAACTAATTAAATGAAACAGTTTTAAGTAAAGCAAATAGGGTTTAATATATGATAAATATCCATTCCAGTCAGGTCACACCATTTAATTCGTAAACCTTTAATAATAGACATAATCTGCTAACAAAATGGTTCAAATGAGGTAAATAATTATGTTCTGCTTAAATTGGGACAATAAATGATGATGAATTATGAAATTTAAATTTTTGCATGTATCCACTGTTCTGTGCATCACATTTAACAAAATAATCTTGAGAACGAGGATATTTTAAATAAAAAAGAGTTGCACTCCAAACAACTAAATCAATCACTGAAGCTGACCTATTTATGAAACTTTAATATTCGATATCATTGTTCTTTAAAAATGGTTGATTTTAGATCATTTCCTCAACCATCTCAAAGAAGCCTATCATCTCCCAGTGTTTCTCAAGCGTGATTGGCCTAGATTATGAAACTATTGATTGTTCTAGAGTTGTAATTTTCAAAAGTTGATAAATTTTGATTGCAGAATATAAAAATTTTAATTTATTTATTTAAAAGTTGGTATGTCAAGAATATTTTGCATAATATGATTCCTTAGGACCAAAGGATTGTCAAAAATTTATTCATAATTTTTTGAAGTACGTTTATAAACCAAAAAAATTATTATTGACAATGTTTAAAAAATTAAAAACTAAATTTCACGATTAATATCTGAAATTTTTGTTGAATTATCTGAGATCTTGTAAGTTACGAAAATTATTCAGTAGTGCCTTCAACATGTTTTGAATATGACTGAAAATGTGACATTCTTTTTAGCTTCGCAGCATTACATAAGGTATCCTTCAAAGGAAATACTGTTCTGCCTACCTTTTTCTTCCAGGCCAGTTCAACTATCTTTTTTTTCTTTCTAATAAGAGAATAATTTGAGCGACAAAAAATCCTTGAAATGTTTGGGTTTACCCTCTTTGTAATATGCCTGAAAATCTACGCTGGTCTTTACGATAATTTACATAATTCTGTATTTAATGTCCATCCATTTTTATTCTTAAATCTGTCTATATTTCAACATATTTTTTATGAATTCATTTTTATGTACTATTAAAGCATACTTAAAGATGATTTATTAAAACTAAGGCATTTTAATTTCTGAAATATGCTACAAATGAAGTGAGAAGATCTTCTAATTTAGAAGTTAATCAAATGGTATCACCAAAATATTTCATAAAAGAAATACAGGGTGGTTATAATTAAAGTTCCATTTAGAAAGGGTCATAAAAGGAAAAAACGGCAATAGTTTAACGGAGGTTATGGGAATTTCTTTCTCACTAAAAAAAAAGTTCAAAAACACCCCTCCAGGGAGAAAATATCACTGTTTGTAATAATGTTAATGAAAATAGGACACGATCCAAGTAGCACATCTTGTTGCACAATATTACACAATATTGTGCGATACTATATTATTATTTAATATTCAACAATATTATACAATATTACAAACATTCTTTGATATCATACAATATTGTGCAATATATGTGTGCTACTAGGGGAAACACATTGGTTTCAAATGCATTTAATCGTTTCTGAAATGCACCATAAAGCATGTTCGATGTGTGTTTTCTCAAAGGTATTGATATTGGTGATGATCGCATGTTACATACTTTGTAACATGGCTCATAAACGATTAAATATATTTTATCCTATTTTGCTTAACAATATTGCATAAGACGCCATCCCCCATTTTGGTGATGAGTTTTTGAACTTTGTTTTTTGGTGGAAAAGATATTTCCATGTCCTTTTTCAAACTATTGCCAAGTTTGATAACCTTTGGGTCGGTAGTTTTCCTTTTATAATCATTTCAAAGTGGAACTTTAAATAGAACCACTTAGCATATTACATTTTCCTTGTATTCAGCTGCATTTTTGCCCAGTCGTGAGCTCCATGATAAATAACATGAAATTTTCAATTTGTACATTATGAACAATTAAACCAACCATAATTTTTTTAATTAACCAATGGCTCATTCTATAATTGAAGAAAGGAAAACATATTGAGAAATTAATATACAAATCTGAAACAAAAAATATCTATTATAGTTTTATTTCAAAGAAAGATTTTGCTAATATTTAAATTTGATAAACAGCGTTGAAAGGGGTAAAATATTCGATGTATCTAAAATGAATACATATATCGATGAATGCATCGTTCGAAATGCATTTATTTCATTATAAAATGAAATGTAACTCCCATGAATAACTTGACAAAAACTTAAATGCTTTTATTAAGAAATCTATCCATAAATGAATTAAAGAAATATTTTAGTCAAAAGCAACTTTTCAATGATGTCACCGACTTTTTTCCATGAAAAGATATTTCATCAAAATAATTTGATTTTTTTTCAATAGGAAGTTGTTGACTGATTTATTACAATTAGTTCCTTCTTCAGTGTTACTTGGCATAATTTGGCTAAAAATGCAAATAATTCGTAACATTTCCGCAAATGTCTCTCTTAAATTCAATTTCAAATAACTATATAGGTTTTATTTTTTATTTTTAGAATGATTCCAGGATAGACACGGTTGTGGTTGTGCATGAAAGCAGCTCCGTGGTGACTCACAACTCAAGAAGATTTCTGGTGCAATGCACTTTCTTGCCGGAAACGTTTACCATCAAAGCAGCGTAAGTGACGCCATGACATGTTGAACACATAGTGGATAGACCTCAAGTTCAAAATATCATATTTAGCTTATCATCTCAACATAAGAAACAATATTCCCCATGCTTTCTTCACTGAAAGATTGCTGATTCTAATATTTCTTCCTCTGCTGACAAAATCTGTTCTGCAGTTTTTTGTTGTGACACTGAATGCCAATCTACATATTCTTCCATAGCTATGGCTACTTCTTCCACTATCTCACCGATACCCCTAGCCCTATTATCTTGGCCAGAGACAAAAATTCGTGAATTTAGGCTCCCCAGACACTTGCTCAAGCCCTTCGTTTGACATCCGATCAAAACTTCTGTCCTATAATTACAAGACTTCCAACGAGCATTCAATTCAATCTGACACAAGCCAATGCAGCTTATGACGTCAGTGTCTTATCGCCATTCATTTTCTGTGAAACATCCATCGTTAAGCGAGTCACTCTCTTCTATTATATTTTGCTCGTTAAACGAATCGATCGTTAAACGGAGGATCCATTAAATGTGTTTTGAATTTACTTGCAGATAACATTAATTTTTGTTAATATTGAAAAGTAATTCTATTATAATAATTCCTTAATATTATAAAAGTAATTATGTTGTAAAGTAATTCTAAAGCTGAAGTAATTCAATTCTAAATTAAACCTTTAATTTTAAGTGAAATGATGGAAGATTAGGCATAATACTCTACGTATTATTTGGATTTATTATAGAACTGTATAAAAAATAAATTCATAAATTGTGCCTGTCTGTAAAAATGTGAAATCATACCTATTTCATTGAAGAATAAAATTTCCTTGATATTATGAAAATTTTCCCATAAAACAATTTTTTCGGTTAATTTTTAATAATTATGTCAAAAAATTCGAACAAGTTTCATTGTTTCATATTTAACCCATTAACTGCATTTTTAAAAAATTTTTTGACCATATAAGTTATGTAAACACAAAAACCTATGCAAGAGTATAATTATTTTCAAATTACGTTTTTAAAAAATATTTGAAACTTTTGATAAATTGTACCATTATAAAATGACCAATAAAATCATTTTTATAAAAAAATCGTAAGACTGAGTAAGTAACGGGTATTGAATATAACCTATAAGTTAAACACTTATATTCGTTATTTCATTGAATATAAAAACCAAGCCCAAAACCTTGTGCTTCGAATAAGAAAATTGTATTCTATTCAACTTACAGAAGAATGTCAAATTTGTTCGCATATTGTAAAAAACGAAACACAAATGTCCGTCAAATTTAAAAATCCCAAATGAGGAACATGGCAGCTAATGGGTTAATAGAAAATTGTCAAATTAGCATCATAATTTATCTTCTTACAAAATTTTATCTTTGCAGCTCAAGCAATGGTTCGAGTTCCTGAACATTTCATTTTGTTAATAACGGAAAAAAATATTCTTCTATTTTTGGAAAATATTCTTATTTCTAATTTTCTATTAAGTAATTCAATTTTGAGAAAAGGGTTATATCAAGACGAAATTCAATAAACATGAAGTTTTTTTACTAATTACGATAAGCTTTTGCAAAGGATTTTGTAAACTTTTGATAATTTCTTTGTTTGAATTACTATTCTTGCTATTACTATTCTTTATTTATTTAAATAGCATTTGAATTGATCAAATCACATTGTATATGTAATTATATGCAAGAAATGGAAAACAAAAATACAGTTATTTAAACTGTATTTTTAAATAAGAAAAAATCTAATTCACTATTATTCTTGCCTACTTTAATAATATAAAAATCTCAAGAAAAGCATATTTTACACAATAGTGAGATAGTTGTACAATATTAACAAAATTAGAAATTTAAATTGAATATTTTGAGCCTCAAAATATATAATAATTTCCTTACTTTTCAAAGTTCATCATTCGTTTTGTAATTCGATAATCATCACAAAACTAAATTCCTGTATTCGTTTGTTTAAGAATGTTGCGTTTGTTTATTGAGCACCTAAAAAAGAACTAGCTGCATTGGCGAAAAGCTCGTTCACTCAGATTATGTTGTTAAACAATTGAAATGCAATGAATCGTTTTTAAATTGCAACTTGCTCTTTGATACGATTAAAAGATTATGACTTTAATTGAATCAGTGCACTACAAATGACAGTGGATGCAAATTAAAATGTCTGTATAAAACGAAATAAAAGAAGATAAAATTCTTTCTCGTAATAAATGTTGAAAGAAAACAATGTTTTAAACATTATTTTATAGCATTGGCGAAATAGAATTTTGATCGATTTGGGGAAATCGATTGAGTGTTTTGATGAATGAGATTGACTGTTCATCATATACCGAAAATCGATTATTGATACTTAAAACTAATTTATGCTCAAATATATTGATTTTCTTAAATACATCAGAATTATTTTGAACTACGCACATTGATACATGACAAAAGTTTTTCAACTTTCAATTTAAATTGTAATAGAATTTAATATTAGATTTTCCCTGGGAAAAACATTAGGGAATAATATTTTTACGAATCTGTAATACTTTTTTCCTGCAATCTTATCTTTATGGTGGAAAAAAAAGATTTACAAATAAAATTAACTAACGCCGAGTCAATGACCTCTGATTTTCGTGATGAACTTGGCGAATATTTGGAGAATTTAGTGACGAAGATGCAAGTTCAGAAACATGCGAAATTCTTAGCCGTGTCTTTATAAGATACAATGTCTTGGATTTTTTTTTAGGTGTGTGTGAAAATTTTAGAAAAATCTCCATCGGGCTTTGCATCTTTGTCGGAAAGCCTGTATAAAGACAAGATTTTAACCAAATATTGTTCTCTTTCTGAATTCAGTTTGAATTGTGAGTAGGTAAACTGCAGATACCATGTGCTTTTGATAGTACTGTTGTTATTCTTTGATAGCTTATTGCCATCAGCTTGTGGTTGGGGATTTTTAAAAGGGGTTGGCTCCATCTTTATTACCTGCACTTCGTGTTTTCTAGAAAGTTATTGAAATCAGACAATTAGGTGTCACTTTTCGTTGTTCAACTTGTTTCCATATACCCACTGACTAATTTTTTAAATGTTATCTATTTTTCAGGGAAAAGTTATTAACATTCAGTTTAAATTCCAAGAATTTATCGTTCCTTTCTCGACGACTTTTCAGGTTCAACGTTCCTCAGGAGGCCGAGACAGAGAAGAAGAATTTCAACTACAAGCAGCTGGAGGAGGCCCTCAGGAACTTGGACTCGAACGACATCTACACCTATGACCACTACAAAGAGAACCACGTCAAGGACTCCAGGATGTCCTCTGAGCAGGCCCAGTCGGTGCTGCAAGGTAGCCTGCCCGGATATGGTAAGTGTATCAAAGAAAGAATAATCTAAAATGTCGGCTGTGATTCACTCTTACATTTCAACTGTATGACTCCTTTATTACAACTAAGCGATATCTACCAAAACTCTCGCACACATGCTTTAATAAAAGTTTTATCCCAGATAAAGACTTGCAGGGCTTTGGTGTGCAATTGTTACGAAATATTAACCTTCTTCATAAATATATTTAAACTATCGTATGATTCTCTGTGATTTTTTCAGCGAATAACCCCTAGATTGCGGTTAATATTAACCATAAATAAAATTTGTGTTTTGGATGTGTTTTTCGCAACTGATTAAAATAAAAATTTTATACGAAACTGCACTCGTAGTTACGAAATTACATACCGAACTTGATATATTTATGTTGTTGTTTTGATGTATCGCTTTTGCATGCTTCTGAAAGCACAGATTGATAGACGCCCCACCCCACCCCCCACAATCTCTTGTTGGGTTTGGTCCAAAATTTGATAAGTGCCTTGGTATGAAAATCGTATATCAAATTTTAACCGTCTAACTCAAAGTGTTTGGAGTTTTCTTTGCCACAGACAGATATAATGACAAAAATTAGTGTTACCACCTTATCGAAGTGTAAAACTTGTTGATTCGACGAAATCTCGTGTTCGATTATTATTATTTTTTTTGACGATTACAATACTTTTACTGTGATTTGTGTACAAGTAAAAAACAATGTATTTTCCATTTAAATACTTCGAAATTATTGAAACTTAAAACACAGTTCAGTTTCCTACGAGGAACAAATAGTCAAACTTCCTTAGGACGGATTTCATCCAGAATATAATAGCAACCTACGAATTTGGTACATATCAAATTTAAACCGTCTAAACCAAAATGCTTCTAATTTTTTAAATTCAGAGAATGGCAGACATAATTTCAAAAAAGTGTTTCTTGGATTCAGAGTGGCCTGAAAAATAGATTCATCAAAATCTCGAGACTGATCACTTTGATTATTAGAATATGTTCTTCTTGTTTGCTTTGAATTCAAGAATGTAAATAGTTCCAAATCATAACATTGCGTAATGCAATTTGAAATGTTAGGACTGTCTTAATTACTAAACTTTATCACTTACATATATATACACATCACGAAAATTTTGAACGAAGTTGTGATAACGTATATTTCTGTTAGTGACTTTCGTGTTCTTTGCCAAAATCATACTTTTCCCTCTTTCCAGAATCTCAGATGCTGAGTTTATTGATTGTCATCATCGTTTTAATCATCGTCATCGTAGTGGTGATCGGCTTCAGCTTGTGGTGCTACATCCACGGTCATCGGCGAAGATCGGACAGCGCTGACATTGAGACGCTTTCCACCTCTGGCTCCTCCTTCATGGCCTATCACGTGGGCGACAACGATGCCCTCGTGCGGCAGGCACCTTGCGGGGACGACGGAATGCCTGTTGCCATCAACGAAAGCATCTACGGTCAGACATTCCCTCGCACTGTGAACCCTTTTCTCGGAAATCAAGTTGCACTAGTGTCCCTGAAGCCTGTGAAAGAATTGTACTGATTTCATTGCTAGTGTTGTCCTTTAATATACATCTTACTGTAAGGGATTGAATTTGTTATTTAAAAGCGCTGATTTAAATGGTAATAAAATTATTTTGTCTGGTGATGAGTATTTTTGTTACTTATTTCTTACAACATATATTTTTCCAGCTTATGTGAATGGATGGGAAAAGTAATTAAAAAGGAAAAAAAAATCTCAAATGATTGCATCATTCCTATATGATAAAGGTAGAAATGATGTGTGTGTATAGAATAGACTCACCACCTGAGCATCAGTTACAAATTTTTGCACTCTTTGAAGTACACTTTCCCACTTTTGAAGAGAGGAAAGGTGCATATAGAAATTTTTTTAGTTAAAATTTTAAATTTAAAACTTTAGTTTAAATTAATTTTGTAGTTATTTAAAAATAGCCAATTAAAATTCTAGTTTTGGTGTTTTCAACAATAAAATTTTGCATTCTTGCTTTGAAATTCAAACCATTTTAATTATTCCATCAAACATTTAATCGGGTTTTTTTTTTTTTTTTTTTCTTCCATTATTAAAAACCAAAGAAGAAGGATTCTATTTCATATTTTTGAAGTTTACAAGACGAATAAAGAAGTGAAATTATAATGCTATGAAATTAAAGATATATGAAACGGACATTTACATTTTTATTATGAGACAAGTTTTCATTAGAAAAAATTCCATATGTAAGACAATCAAAATGAAACAACTTTATCAGGGTCTTTCATGTGGGGTTGGATACTATGCACTGAGGCCCCATAATGATCAAGAATTAAAATAGTGTTCTGAACAGTAATAGCGTTTATACATGCTAAGTGAATACATTTGTTTCCACGTTAACTGGCTAAGCTTTGATTTATGCTGTTATTAGGCAACGATCGCAGGGATACCTACAAAGGGAGTTATGAACAAGGAATTCCATTCAGACATGCTAAGACAGAACGGCGCGTCTTCTGGGAGCAAGCGGCTCCCAGAAGTCGAGGATGAGGCAGGGTTCAAATGGACTTGTAAATCATCAATTATCTACTTTTTAGTATATTCTAATGTAATAAATTAAATTGCTGAAATAAAGAGTAAAATGAAGATAAATTAAACGATCAACTCCTAGCAAAGCATACTACATTACTTCTTCACTGGCTACGACTGGTATAAGAAGAATTAAGGAAGAAGTTTAAATGGAACAGCTTTCACATCAGTTTACATCGAAGCTGGCCACGGCACCTACTGAAAGCTAGGCTTTAACTATAACATCATTACCGGAGATCAAGCCCCAAACTTGAAGGGCTAGGTGCTCCGTTAACCATACCGTTACCGTTACCGTTTAAATGGAACAGCTGACGGATTTGGAAATGTAGGAAGCTTACAGTATATATTACAGTCAGGAGCAAGTTTGTAAGTATTATTAATATAAGTAGATTTACAAACACTTACCTTATCTATTAGGTAATAACTTATAGAATAACATATAATAATTTGATATTTCATTCTTTAAACTACTTAATACTGTTAGATATAACCATATCTCTGCCAATGAAACATCGGTCTGGGTGTCAAAAAATAGAAAATAAAAAAAGAAGAAAAGCTAATTTTCACAAAATATCACAAGTAGAATAGTTTTTTTTACTTGATTTTACTTTATTTTAGGGGCTTCGAAGTAATTCTGGAAAAGAAATTGCTCCAATTTCAGAAATTACAATTTAAATTTCTGTTGGGGGAAGAAATTTCTTCTTCAACTACACAGTCTTGCAATGAAAATGTTGAAACGGTGAATTTTGTTGAAGAATCACGTGTTTTTAAAAATATGACCGAATCAGAAAATAATGACGGAAATGGCAATAACAAATACGATAGAGAGAGTATAAATGATATTGGTTTATAGCCAAGTGTTATAACTGATAAATTTAGAATGTTTTATATTAAAGTCAACCTGTATAAAACAAGGAATTTTTTGCTAAAAATATACTGAAGGTAGATCATTTTCCACTACGTGCTACTTTTAAAAAAGCCAAATTTGAACCCCAACCTCACAGATGGTTAATTTATTCAAAAATCAAGTCTCCGTATTTTGTTTTTGTTGTATAATATTTTCCAAAAGAAGAAGAGATAACCAAACGCTACGATTCATACATGGTTATGACAACTAGAGAAAGCTGTCACCTGTAATCCAAGATCATGAAGGTTCTAGTTGTCATTTTAATTCGTTTATTGCTTGGGAATAATTACTAAAATGATTAAATTTACGTTCAATAATCGGAAAAAAAATAAAGTTAAATGATTCTATTTGTTTAATCTTCCACTTCAAGAAAATTGCGAAATAAAAGGAATTTCCTAGTAATGATGAATTTTTTTATGTTTGAACGAATTATTAAGTAAATACAATCCTGAGCTGACGGATCATATAAACAAAATAATAAGTTCAAAAAATAGAGTTCTGGATCATTTAGCATATAGTTCAAAAGAACAAATTATCTCTGCATTAAGAATTGAAGACCTTTACAAAATTAAACATTATACAAAAGTAGCCCTGTACTATCATTATTAGGTATGTACAATTTAAAAGGGAAAGGTTAATTATAAACGAATCATTTATAGGGTTTATTGATGTGATGGAGAAGTACTAACAAAAACTCTATTGAAAAGATTTATGTGAGCTTGAATTAAATATCATGAATTGTAGAGGGCAAGCTTGTCACAAAGGTATAATAAGGGAAATATAAAGGAAAAGAGTCTAGAATACTTTCTTAAATCCGCATGAAATTTATGTTTTTTGACTCACACATTGCTTTAATTTATTAATTTGTAATGCCGCTTCTAGCAGCATATAGACCCGATTACACTGAAGAACTGCCGTTTACCTGGTCCTGGCGCTTGCTAGATCCGTTGGAGTACCACCCCCCTTCCCATTGGAGCGGCGTGAAAGTCTGGAAATAATATCACCACCAAAGGCACGACATCATCATCTGACCACATCTCAAAATTACTAGATCCGTTCAAAATAGCTCAGGTTGCTTTAAGAAGGGGCATTAATATAACAAAACTAAACTCCTCCAAATAAAAACAAAATTCCATTGATTGTATTTTCCATGAAATACTTCACAATAGTAGGCAATCATATCCAATTTAACAGTGTCACCGACTTTCT
>JAPMOQ010054519.1:295643-372085 GCA_026543055.1 Argiope trifasciata
TCTGCAATTTTAAGGGGATTATTTTATCTTTAACAAGAATATTATATGCATTAGAAATTTATAAAACTTGTGAAAATCGTGAACAACATGGAATATCTAATTCAAACTAAAGAATCTAAAATATTATCGAATAACTTTAGAAACGAATTGATAAATTTATTGGATCAAATTAATTCCTTGCTTTCTAAATGTATAAATTATATATATAATTTCCAAAAATAGATGAAACGCATAAAAAATCAACCATTTGAAATTTTATTGAAAACATTAAACAGATTTTCGTTTATTCAATAAAAGATTGTGATGAAGAACTTTACAAAAAACTTATTGTGATAACAATTTAAAATGTAACATTCTTTTGACAGGAAATAAAATTTTCATTGGAATGCTGCACTTCTACATAGATCATAGAAATGATTCACTAGTTTTCGGCGTCTGAACCAATATCAGGAAAGACTGATAAATAGTTTCATATAAACATGAAAAAAGCAAATGAAAGTCATGAATATTACCTGTATATTCAAAACACTGTACAAAATGTGTGTGTTGAGCATATATGGCATCTTTATTTTTTTCACAATGATTTGCCACATGTAATGTTCCGTTTCAGTCATATACAGGGTGGGCAAAAAATACATAAAAACTTTAAAAATTCATAAAAATCGAAAAAAAAAAAAAAAAACCAAAATAAAAATCATTTTGCTGATTTAGAATTGATAGGTCACGAATTTTTTAAAAGATAAGAAATTTTTTTTAAAAAATCAAATCTGACAGATTGTTTTGGTTTGAAAGACTTCTTTGGATATATGTAAATACGGCCGTCAATTATAAATACTTTTCGCTTTTCATTAGAACCAATTCTCCGTTTTATGCAATTAATGTATGTAAATAATGATGCCGTGTGAAAAAGGTAAAACTTTAATGGTAAAGCCTTTATTTATTTATTTTTTTGAACAAGGAATCAGTGACAGCTACACTGCGTAAATTCCGAATTCAGAAAAATGTGTAGAATGGGAAAAGGCAGTGGCAGGCCTCATAAGCTGGCTTAGCGATTTGAGGTAACTGGATCGCTGGAGGATCGTGTCGTAAGGTAAGGACAATCAAGTCTATGGCAGACGTACAGCTCGCGTTGCAACCGAAATGATGGAAACCTTAATGTCAGAATCTAAATGTTGAATTGTCGTCTAAATGTGGAATACACATTGCTATAATAAAAGATTTTTAATTCTATTTTTGCTTTTTGCCTGTTTTTTTTATTTCCGTATGTATAATACTCTCTTTTCAGCAGTTTTTGTTTGTTTATTTTTCTCCTCACCTTAAAAAAATTCTATGATTTATCGATGCTAAACAGGAAAACCATTTTTTATTTTGCTTAATTTTCAGGGTTTTATAAATTTTAAAAGTTTTTGCAGACTTTTTGAATACCCTGCATCAAAGCTTCTGATAAAAAATGTAGTGATTTCTAACAATCTTAAAAAGCAACAATTTATGTCAATACTTCACTCACCGACTTTTATTCATACACAAGGATCACATAGGGTTGCTTGTTGCAGCAAAATATAAAACCTAAAGAAATTGCTGTTTCTCTTTAATTGCAGGTCCACATTCAAATTCTTCTTTTACTAACAATATATGTACAAATTCATTAGTTGTTAGCAAATACTTTTAAAAGCTTCACAATTTATTAATTTCTCCACAGATGCAATTTAGTGAGTGGTGATTTAAGAAAAGAAAATATTTTAATTTCCAAAATATTTTTTTTTCTTTCATAGATGAAAAGAAATGAAAAAAAAAATCTAGTGAATTATTTTTCAGACAAACCCTATAATTAACTTCTTTCAAGCGCCATTTATTTTTGGTAGTTTTAATGCATCACATGGCGACTAAATTTACAAAATGAAATTTCAAAAAAAATATGAGCACTGAAATGAAACTCACTCACAAAAATACTAATATTTAGGAATTTTTATGATTATTATGAGAATACTAAGGTTCTTTCAAACTGCATCATTGGCGCTCATTCAAAAAGTTGTATATCAAAATAGCTAGGGGGGATGACCTTCAAATTTTCTGAGCTGAAAGGATCAATTTATGTGACAATAGTACTGATCAAACCTCCTAACATTCTCTGGTATATTTTCGCGGTAGTTTATCCAGTAGAGCTGCTTTCTAATTTTGTAGTTTTCTGTCATTATCTTTTGCGAGTTTTTAAAAACAATTTTATCAGAATTCTTATCAACAGTTTCATTTTTATAACGAAGTTAGACCATTCTCATTGTCTAGTCAAATACTTAATAAAATAATTTGCTCCCATTTTTGAAAGCTAAATTTGAAGCCATCTGAGAAATAAGAAAATGAAATTACATTACTCCAAAAGGACAC
This sequence comes from Argiope trifasciata, assembly GCA_026543055.1. NCBI lineage: Eukaryota > Metazoa > Arthropoda > Arachnida > Araneae > Araneidae > Argiope > Argiope trifasciata. Next base: position 298,026 of record JAPMOQ010054519.1, read on the forward strand.
TGCAATTTCTAAAGAATAAACAAAAACGTAAGATTATGAATGGCACTATGATGTTATTGAAATCGGCTGCATTAGAAAATACATTTACTAAAAAAATTAAGTCTCTTAACATGACAGATATTTAATGGCTGTCATAATTTTATTCTTTGTTATGAAATCTCGAAAACAATTTAAGATATTTCAATTAAACTAAACACAATTGTATCGTCGAACCGACATATCACCAAAGGTGGGCAAAGTTTAATCGCATAATCAACCATTGTTAAACCTAAAAGAAAGAGAGTTCTTTTTAAAAAAATTATCTATGCAATGTATATGCGGAATCAGGAAATGAACCTTCATTACCACGAAAAACGCAATTAGAAGTTTCAATAATTGACAGTTTCGCTTTTAATGGAATCATGATGCCTTTGAATTAAATTCCATTTAGAATATTCGAGAAGACAACAAATAGTGCGGACGTACAGCTTTTTAAGCGATATATCTTTCATATCTATCATAATTTTAAAGTTTAAAAATGCTTTTTTGAGATAACTGTAAGCGTCAAACTACGCATAAGATATTTAAATATAATGAAATAAAACCTGCACTTCAGGTAAACTAGTTAGTGACAAAAGGCGCCTTGAATATTAACAAAACAAAACCTTAATGCGTATTTTTGAGCTCACAGCATCAGATAATGTGTGCGTGGGACTTACAGTTCTTTTGGCTGAACTGGTCATTACTTTTAGGTTCATACCAGTATTTATATATATTATGTAACTGCAGCCATAACAGCTGATACATATAATTGTGAAGTGCTCTTGTTAGTTGAAGGTATGATATCATCTAATAGAATTTATTTCCATATTCTAAATATCAGATGTTCTTATGAAGATTTTAGACATTTTTACCAGATTTTGCCAAGTTAGACAGAAAAAGTTTTTTTTTTTTTTTTTAAAAAAAGACAATTTGTACAAATATCTCTTATATTATTTTATTAATAGTCTGTTCGTAGATATTAGTGAAGTTTCTAGAGATTTCTAAAATATATATTCGATTCTCTTCACGCCCATTCAATAATGAAACATTTAACTAATGTTTCAAGGAGAACTCTGAATCGGTATTAGGAATTTTGAATTTCCCACATTATTTTTTTTCAGCGAATCAAATACAAAGTCTATTTGTTGCCAAATAGCAAAACAATCCTTTATTTTGCTTTGTCCCTGTAAATCCTATTTTATTTTCACAAATTCTTTTTAGTATTACTTACATGGTTTGAAAATTCAATTAAATGAATTGTGATTCGCTTTCAAATAGACAGCAGAATATTCTGATCAAAATTACACCTTTAATCTTTTCTTTATACTGTATGATATCCGTTAATGATTCTGGGAATAACTTTTAAATTTCCTTAAATTGCTTCTTATTTCTAAATTTTCCTTTGTGAAGTAAAAATAATTGAGTTTTCTAACTTTGAGATATTGCAGTTTTAAGAAAGAACTACAAACACGTAATGCATTTACCTACATATATTTATTTGTATATATTACTTTAAGAATTAATTGATCAATTAAAATATAATTTCGGAAATTCTTGCTTAAAATGTGCTTTTTAATTTTTAACGTGCTGCAATTTCATTGACATTCATCAGTTTCAATGAATTTTTCAAATTTTAATATTAACAAAATATTTATTTATTACATTTTTTTATTTTTATCGTCAGATTTTTAAGACATCGAAATAGAATGCATGTTTTTAAAATTATAAATTTTTTCAGTCAACCTTTCATCATCAGCGAGAACCTCCACTCCATCATTTTCATCAAGAAGCAAAAAAGTAAAATAAAAATACTCCCGTAGTTCCATGGGTAAACAACGGTTAAAGGAGAACTTTTGTCTTCGCGCGTCTAATTTCGTATTCTAGAACCCAGATGCATATTGCTTTGAAATTTTTGGACAGCATTTAGCAATAAAAAACTAGTTGGCTTTTATTGCGACATGCAAAATACATCACAAACATTTCGAGGTAAGTTGCAAGAATTTAAACATTCTGCTGAGATCTGTCTTAAATTTAATGAACGTTATAATGAGGAGTCATTGCGAAATTTGGTGACTTCCCCCTTTTTTTAGGCCTTACGACAAAGGATGAAAAATAAAGCGCCAACATTTTTTATGATTTATTTATGATAACAGTCTTGGATATCGTCGAGTGCTCAGATAGTTCTCTTCCTTTCTTTAGAATTTCTCCCATTCCGTGTCAAAAGCGAATCAATTAATCTACCATTTTCATGGTTAGCGCTTGCCTGTAATGAGCCCATCGTGTACAATTTTCAAATATTTAAGGTACTGCAGCGTTGATTTTAAAATCTGAATTAAAAAAATTAAAAGCGAAACTCTGCAATTTTCGCCTAAAGCTAAAGCACGTTTTTAAAATTGTTTTTTCATTAAAATGATTCACTATTTTATTTCTCTTGAATTACAGCTTTTTATATTCACTTTAGACCTCAGTTTTATTAATTTAAGAATAAACTTTCAATATACTCTTTCCTTTTCTTTTTTAAATAACTTTGAAAATATTAAATAATTTCGTCTAATATGTGATTGAATATGTTATTAGTCATTCGGACCAGTAATCAAATATTGCGATCAATGGATATAAATATTTTTTTGTCGGCAATCAGGTTTTTTTTTTCTTTAATCAAAACAAAGTTCTCTGATCTGTTTAAACTTTAACTAAATTGTTATTTTAATTGCATGTTGGAATGTGGTGTTTATTTTGATTTTATTTTATGCTTATTTTATTTTTTTGTTGTATTGAAAATGAATCCTTTACATATTTTTTTTAATTTACTAATTTTTTTTCCAGTCCAGATTTAATACCTTTTTTAAAAATAATGTTTGTATTTTTCCTGCTCTGCATTATTATTAAAGTTGCTGTAATTAAATATATGTTTTTTTCCTTTGTACATTCATTCTCATTGCTTAAATTCAGATTTTTGCTGACCTACCTGAAGTTGCTTTTGTTTTTAGTTGCTTTCTTTTATTACATTCATCCAGTTCTTCCTCAAAGAAATAAAAAATTACTATAATAAATTAAAGTTCTATGAAATTATTTTTTAATACTTACTCTTCTATCTTTTAGTTTACAGTTTACATTCAGAATAAAGTTCCTCATTTTGTCTTAGCCTTTGCTATTAAAAACAAATTTCTTCTGTTTTGAATTAGTTTTCTTTAAGGATGCATTTATTATCAGACATGGCTATTCTGTATACCTCTTTAATTTTTTAAAATTATAGTTTCTAAATGCCAAGTATAAAAATATTAAAGCACATAAGCACTAATTTTTTAAAATTATAGTTTCTAAATGCCAAGTATAAAAATATTTAAAAGCACATAAGCACAATCCATCTTAAATAGACTGTGACATAGTCACACAATTAGTTATTCTTTCATTTCTAATTATTTTTATGTATTTAAATTTCTTTACTAACCATTAAACTCATATTCCTGATTTTTTTAACTGCAGTTTATTTTTTACTATTGAATACTAAATTGAAAAGCCTCTTTGATATTTTAATTGTAGTATATGCTGCCTGTTTTTCTCAGTGAAATGTTTTAAATTTTTAAATTCATATTAGAAAACTATGCAACTATATATAAACTTTGATATTTTCTGCAAATATTATTATCTTTGTTTTGATAACTATTTAGTCTTTCATATTTCAATTTTAAATTTTTGAAAATTATAACCTATAAAGATTGAAATGAAATCCATAGAAAGGAAACTTTCTGAGATGGATTTTTTTTTTAATAATTAATGTGAATATTAATACTTATCATACAATATTTCAGCATTGTAGAAGCACATAATAAAAAAAAATTAGTAATAACGATTCATCAATATCGTATTTTGATAGAATTGTTTGATGAATCTTGTTTAGTTTAAAACTTAATAGACTAGGATTATATAAAAAAATGAAATAACTTTGAAAATAGTTATATTTTTCTGATATTAAGTTGGTTTTAAAGTATTTTAATTAATGGAATAATGCCCATGGAATAAATTTATCTTCATTGAAGGCATTTTAATAATAATATTGTACCAAATAGGGAGGAAAAGTGTTGAATATAGTTAAATGCTGAAATATTTTAAACACAGTTGAATTCAAAATACATTTATCCCATATAAAGTGAAAAAAAGGAGCATAAAAAATATTGACTAATGAAATATAATGATCTTATTTGCTTGTAAAATTTAAAGCTTAGATGACAAGTAAGCTAAAAAAAATTCTACAACTTTTGTAATGGATTTGTGGGTCTAAGCTTATTTTATATATGTGCTGGGTTCTCCTAATTGGGTCAGGTGCCTTTCATTATTTCTGAGAGGCTTAGTAATTGCTTTTTTAATCAATAACCCATTATATGAGAAAGAATTAGTAACAGACTTAATTTCTAGTTAATATGTATTGCTTGTTTTTATTTTTGCTTAAAACTTTAATTACTGCATTAATTTTTAAATTTTCAACTTATTCCAGGGTAACCTAAAAGGTTTTGCTTCATTTTTGCCTCATATTTCAAAAATGGCTTTTTTGTTGCAACTCTAATCTGCAAACTGCAAAGATTTTTTTTTTTTTTTTCCAGAATTATTCTAACTACAGAGATTTGTGTAGAGTCTCCAGATTTATTTCTAAAATTAGAATTTCCTGAGTTGTGTAATATTTTATCTTTCTTAAATTGGTTTAGTATAAATATATCTTTCAGTAATTGTAGAGTTTTAGTAATATTTTAAAGGTTGAAAGGCTAAATCAAATTCACTTATTTTCACCTGAGAAAAAATGTGAAGTTTTTGTGTAGGGAAAATTCCGAGTAGTATTGATAAAGAATTTATTACAAATCCTTTTATTCCATGAACTAATTATTCATTGTATTACTCTTATGTACATATATGCCTTTATTAACTCCTTCTATTATTTGAAAGTGAAGTGAAAGTATATTTATTAATATTGAGTTGTCAAGCTAACTAGACTTCATACTGAATCATTATTTAGAATAGATAATTTATAAATAGAATTTTCAGGGCTAAAACTTTTTTTAAGAAGTTTATTTTATTAATTTTTTATGTTGAGATTAACAATGATTTTTATTTTTAAATATTGAAAATTAAACTAATAAATATTATTAAGTTATGATGCAAAATATTAGTATTATTATTATATGCTTTAATTAATCTTTTAGCTCTAGTAATGAAATTATTTTGTAATTTGTATAGATGATATGCCTATGTGGCAATCATATTAGTAATCTGAATTATTTGAAATTGTTAAATTATAATTTTTATAGAAGTTTTCTGCATTTCTCACATTCATGTGTCCCTATTAATCACATGAATATGATTAATGGGGACAATTAATCATAACTTTTGCAGTTGACTTATTTGCACAAATTTCAAAATATTATGGGAGAAAATATTTGTTCTATAAATATAAACATGAAATATTTGTTAATTAATCTTGCTGTCATTAATTAATTCTGTAATAATATTATGGCAATATTTTAGCAGCTTTCAAAATTCATGAGACGTTTTTTGCATTGGTGAAATTTTATGGTCTGGTGCCCATATTTTTGAAATGATCTCTAGAACACTATATTAAAAATTCATAAATTTTGTTAAGTTGATTTGAATGATGATATTTGAATTCTATGGTGTTAATTTTAAAAATATATATATTTATCAAATAAATTTGTTTAGAACTTGTTCTAATTGTTTGTTACTTTAAATCTAATTGTATTTCTTATGTTTATTATTTCTACATAATGATGTTAATTTTTTGAAATAAATGTTTTTCCATCTTATCCTGAGAATCATTATTTAATAACATTCAAACAAAACATAACTTGCTATAAATCTTAATATATAATTATATTTTTTGCAGGTGCAGGAGCTCCTGGTGTGAATTTTTCAGAGCATGCTTACGATAATCACGTAGTAAGTATATTAAAAAAAATATTATGTTAAATATATGGATTTTTTGGGGGAGAGGGATAAATATATGTATGTTTGGAATTTTTTTTTTGTTTTTGTTTTCTGAAAAGAAAAAGTACCAACAATTTTTTAAAATCTGATTAAAAAGTGAATTTTAACATGTAAAAAGGTTTACTTTTTCATATTCTTTTCTTGTTCCGCATGAAAAGATATTAATAATTTATATTTCAATTTGTGAAATTACTTTATCATTTGAAGTCACTTAATTCCTACTTTAAAAAAATTATTTCCACTGTCTTCATTGATGTTAAGACCAGCTATTGTCCTTGTGAAGTAAGTAGAAACTTTTAATCAATCCTTTATATTTAAAAATTCATAAAAAAAAAAATCAAATATAAAAATAGTTGGACATTTTACATCATGTATATTTTTTATCTAAACTTGTTGGATTTTTTAATGAGAAAGTAAAGAAATTTTTTTTCTCTATGTGGGTAACACTGTAGTATAATGTTTTTTCTATATATAGGTCTATTTAAACTTACCGAGATGTTTAAGGCTGTATGTAGCATTTCCTTGTCTATGTCACAATTTATGTATAGTTATTACTTAACTGCAAATTTTATTTCTTTTGCATGCTTTTATTTATGATTGGTTTCATATTTGTAAGGAATGTATTTTTGATTTTCCACCCACCACTATGCTATAATTGAAATTTTGTGTATTGGTGTGTTCTCAAAGACAAGTTATTATTTTTAAAATTTCTAAATTTTATTATTGGTTAAGAAATTAAGTTAGATTTTGATTTCATATGAATGAGGGGGGAAAATGATTTGAAGATTCCATGTTTAAACTACTGTTTTTATTCCTACAATTCTAATTTGTGTATATTATTATTCTTTTCTAATTTCTTTATTCATGAATTGCTTCTTAGTGAGTGTTCTTATTTAATTTTCTGTTAAAGCATAGACTGAAATTTTCTTTGTTTTATATATTAAGCAGGTTGATAGCTATTAGTCTTGAGTTTTTCAGTATGATAGCAAATTAAATGTTCAAACAGAATAGATCTTAATAACTCTTCAGCTTATATTGTTTTTTTTTTTTTTTTTTTTTTTTTTATCATACACCTATTATATGCAATTTAGGGGAACTGTAAATTAAAAGTTATTATCAAAGTTAAAATTAAGTTTGAATTTATTTTTTTTGGAACTAGGTTATTTTTGCATATTAAAACATTTTAACTTATTAATCAATGTTATTCTTAAAACAAATTTTGAAAAGAATTTTTGCTTGCTAATGAATTGCTTTTTTGAATATATTATTTTAGCACACAAGCTTATTGAAATTATTAATCTTTATCTCACATTTTTCATTTGAATATAAAGTCATTTACACAAAATTCTGAGAATTTTTTTTTTTGCTCCTTTTTGCCTGATTTTGCAGTTTCCTTGATATTTTGGTATGCCATTGATTACTGAGACATAGAAGGAAGGTGAGTGGATTTTTTTTAAAGGAATTGATGGTGTCGGGGAGAACATCACTAGTAATTTCTGTATTAATGGGAGGTGCATTTTTAACTGTTTTGATGTGTTCCTGTTTCTTGATGATTTTTTACATTCTGTGTGTGTGTGTGTATGCAAAACATTTTTTGATAAGGCTGTCATGTACTTCTTTAGCAATTTTTGTCTATAAAATTATTAAAATTCTTACTCTCAAGGCTAGCAAAGCATTCATACTTGAGATGTGACAGTCATTATGAACATGATTTAATCTATTTAATTTTTATTATTAAAAATAATACATGGTTACTTTCTATATGTTTGTAAAACTAACTTCTTACTTCCATAATTAAGGTGTCATTCCATCTATTTTTCTGGCAGTGATAAAATATTGTGTGATACCTTTTCAAAATTGCAACAGACATCAGAAATGCTGTGATGATTTTTCTATACAAAGGTTGATGGAGCTAGATCAAAGAGGTTCTTTTTCAATTGGAGCAAAGATTTTGCAATTGGTGCTTGTAAAATTGAAAGCCAGATTAACTGCTACCTATTGAAACTGAATATCATCTTAGTTCATCAAATTTTAAAATATGATTGTTTTGCTACATTTTTTATGTTATCGGTTATCTTACCTTTGAGTATTGGCATATGAAGGGAATGTTAAATAGATTTCTGCTACTTAATATTACTGCTTACAAATATTAAGTTAATTAAATTTACCGAAAGGCATTCTGATGTGTGGTTTAATATTGTAATTCAGCTTAACTATAATAAAATATTACGCTAATTTAAATATATGAAATTAGTTATTTTTAATTACTCAAAAGCAGTTTTCTTGCTCAAATAGTTCTCATTGCTATATAATAATGTGTGAACCGATATGAACCATTAATATATATGTGTGTGTATGCAAAACATTTTTTGATAAGGCTGTCATGTACTTCTTTAGCAATTTTTGTTTTCAATAAGTTCAAAGAAATCTAATTTTCCATTTTTGTCAAGAATTCTATAACCAAACCATGGTGAAAGTAATGTTAAAACTGAATAGGAATTTTTGTAAAGAACTTTTTGATACTATGGGCCAGTACAACTCGGAAATTATCTTATTAGGAAATTATTTCTATATCAGATTTATTAAAAGTTATTGTTTGTTGTGTATCTATATATTAATGGCTTGCATTAACTTTTTAAATACAATTTTTTCCCCATTTAATACATGTATTTATATATTTATTATAAAAACCAGTTTCAAAGCCCAGCCACTGATCTGATTTTTTCAGTTCTTATGTGATATGAAATTCATGACCTCAAGATATGTCACCAAAATTCTGCTAACTTTTGGAATCCTTCATTCTTAAAACATATTAGAAAAATGCAACTTTGTAATGTAGTTTCTAATAGAAAGTCTTGCAACAGAATTTACTAGCTTGAATCACTGAACACATTAAAAAAAAAAGTTTTAGTTTATATTAACCACCTTTGTCAATCAACTGGCATGCTGAACTTAATTATCACTAAAACTTTCAATAAATTATTTTCTCTTTCTTGATCATAACTGCTTTCTCAATTAAATATTTTGCTTTGAGTTTTGAGAGATATGTTATTCATACTATTTTATCATTTTACTATCCATATCTCTTATTTTCTGTTCTCCTAAAATTAATATATATAAATTGATACACTTTGATTTTTCTAACCTTTTTGTATTGTAATTTAATCTCTAAGCTTAAACAGTGTAATTTTTTTCCTTTCATGTTAATAGCATTTTAATTATAAATTTAACTCTTTAAATGGTTCTTCCTAGAATTATCGCTTACTTTTCGGAAATCTGTTTTCACAGTAATGATTTGTGTTAAGGGTAGAAGTTTGAATTCATTATTTTGCACGTTTTATTTATTTTTGTGTATGTGTGCACTAATATCAATACTAATTTAGATTGTAAAACAACAATAACAAAATATCTGCAACTTTAATAACTATAATTCATGATAAATTTGATACTCATTCAGAATTCTTATGAATCTATGTATGCTTGTTTAAATAGTGCTAAACATATTTTTTTTAAATGATTAAAAATAAGGAAAAAATTGTGTCAAAATTTTTGGTAGAATTGAAAACCATTATTATTATTTTGTAAATTCTTGTGACATAAAAATCATTTCTAAATTTTAAAATTTTTCAAAATTTTGCAGAAAAATGTCAAATTTTTCTTAATTAAAATTTTTATCAATCCATTAGGTGATAATAATTTGATAAAAAATTAATTGAATTAAAATCAGTACAATTTTTGTGGGTGGAGTAATGATTTCTCTCTCTTGTTTATTTATTCAATTACTTTAAATATATATAGATAATGCACAAACTGTTATTACCAAATATGGCTAGTTTTATGTTGAATTTTTGTAAAAGAGAGAGAAGCAAAAATAAGATTATAATTTCTGTAATAGTAAATAATCTTATTTTTTGTGATACCTTTATGTTAATGAATTTTTATTTCAAGTCATCTGAGATCCATATTGATCTTCATAAATTTTTTATCAAAAGTAGAAGATGTATGGGTTAAAAAGACAAATTAGTAATTCATAGATTATTATTTATATAGTTGCTAATAGATGTTATTGAAGGATTTACTGAAAAAAAATTCCAGATTGCAAATCTTCTGCTGGTTAATTTTTTCTTCTGAACTTTGTTTTTTATTTCAGCTGATATGTGGAAATTTAAAATGCAGCTATTTCAGTATGTTATTTTCTGTTTCTAATATTGAAAAGATTTATATTGAATATTAAATAACTGTCTGAATGTTATCCAAAAAACTAATCTGAAAAAAATGTTTCCAAAATTTTAATTCATTTGTTATATGCATGTTAGTCTTTTTTTATTTGAAATTTGCTTTTACTTTTAAAAAAATGCTCAGATTTTCTGTTTTCATTTTGCTATTATTATTTTTTATTTACTATGAAAAAATTCAGCATGAAAGCCTGTGAAAATATTCAACCCTAAGAAACCTTATATAATTATAATGAGTCTTTATTGATGGAATTATATGCTGGTTATCTAAGAGAAATAATTTCTTACTTTGCAATTTTTTATTGATAATAATGAAATGTCATAGCTTTTTTTCTGTATTAATTATATTAACTTCTGTGAATTTTCTATATTTACACTTGGTTAATTTTAATTTTTGATAAAGTTCAAAAACTACTTGCAAATTTTTAGTATTTTTACATGCAATAAGAGAGTTACAACTAGTCTTGAGTATTTTTTAAAAGAAATTGATTTCTTTTTGTGGTAATTGTTTGTTTTAAGGTATGTTTTAGAAACTAGCTACCTGATTGAATACATAGTTTAAGATGTAATATTGTATCTTGTTAAGATTAGATTTAAGATACAACATTGCATCATAAATCTAATCTTAACAAGTATAATCTAATGATTGCTTGAAACTTGATTTATTCTATAGCAGCTTATAATATGTGGAATGGGTTCACTTTAAGATATTAAGTAATAAACATGAATAAAGTAACATGTTAATGTATTCTATATTAGTGACTGATTTGGATATATCAAAGTGAGATGGTTGAATAACATTATGCATTCCATTTTTATTCTTGATTTCATTTTCTTTTTGATGTAGTTTTTCCAACTCTTTCTTAAATTAATTTTTCTTAAATCCTTAAAAATATATTTATGTTACTTTTAATCTTGTTTAAATATTATATAATGTTTATTGTAATTAAATTATAAATACACTTAATAATTAAATGCCATTTATTAAATGTTTTTGGGAAAATTACAAAGTAGTTAGTTTTTATGTTTTGCGAATTAATTTTCAGATTGTAAAGGCTCATTTTTTTAGTTTTAAATGTTTGATTTACTTATGAAATTCTTTTTCTAGGGAGTGCATTGTCAACCAACTGGGTATCAACCTTATTCAAATCCACCTTATCATCCTATTCCATCGCCAAGACCCCATCATTATGCTAACCACCAGATGCAGCCAAATATGCCTTATAGGCATCATGGAGGGGCTTATGCTCCAAATCAGAATCAGTATGGACAGAATATGAACCAAGAAGTGTACAGAAATCATCATTCTGGTTATATTGGAGGCCCCAATTCAAGAAACATGCCAACAAAACCGTGGCCAGAAAATAATGCATCACCTGATTTAATGCCTCCATACGGCCAAGTTTCACATCCACAAATGATGAACAGCCCATCCCAAATGCCTGTGAATTCTATGCGATCTCCACCACATGCTACCTCTAATATGAATCCCACCCCACCTCAGAACCAGCAGCATTATAGACAAATGCAGTCACCTGCACACTCCCCCCACTCATGGTCACAAGCACAGATTCCGAGTCCCGGTGTCATGCATTCTTCCAGGACTACTCCATCACCATTACCTGCTCATGTTCGCTCACCAGGGCATAGTCAGCAACCATTTTCTCCCCCTGCCGCCCATGCTATGAGTATGCCACCTCATCCACAGACACCTGAAAATGGACAAATTCCACCTCAACCACCCATGAATCCTACAAGTGGTTCAGATAATCACAACCCTTCAAATCCTTTGCATTCTCTGCAAAAGATGGTAATGCTTGAGCAAGATCCTTCCAAGGCTCTGATGCCTATGATGGGAGATGGTTCTGAGCAGTTTGCCAATCAGTGTGGGGCTCACAATTTCGTTCCTGATGAGACTGCTGGTACAGAATCCAAAGATTCATCGTATTCTACCTACTATAATATGGATGAAAACCGCTTTGAATCAAAACCTAATAATGCTGCAAATGAAGCATCAGCTTATTCTTCTGTTCAGCAAGTCTCCAATTGTAATTTCCCCCTGCCATCACATCCGCTCAACAATGAAGAAGTGCCGAATGCTACCACTGCACCTTGTAGCAGTTCAAATTTGCATGAAGTCCACCATTCTGCTCCCTGTACTTCATCTCCAGTTACTAATTCAAATTCTGCTGCACCTCTTACTCAATGCAAAGCAAATGTTGCCCAGAATGACTGTGCATTAAACTTAGCAGAGTGCCCACCTCATGCAGAATCCGCCCCTGTTTTCACAGATCAGACCAAAGCTGCGGTATCTACAAATTCTGAGCAGGCATTAGAATCAAAATCCAGTTCAAATTGGACCTCAAGTGTGTCATCCACAAGCAGTGATGGGCCATCTGTAGATATTCCAGTTGCTAGCACAGCAGAAGAACATATTTCTATACCCATTAAAAATTCCTACAGTACAAATTCCGACACTGCGTCTAAATCTTCAATCGCAGCCAACTCTCAGATAAAACAAGAAAAAAGTGACGAAATAAAAAATCCCTGCATAGTTTCAGCAATTCCTGCCCATACAGGTGGGGTTATTACTGAAGATTTTACTTCTGAATCTGATGAATTATCCATTAAGGATTCCGATAAAAATCCTTTGGTCAGTGTTCAGTGCAAGGAAGAAAATTTAGATTTTCCTGGAAAAACAAATGACAGAGGGTGCTTGAATACAATAAAACTGACTGCAGAAGTGCATAAATCTGATGATGGTTCAGAAACTCTTGATAAATGCTCGATAGCTCCAAAAGAGGAATCGTCTTCTAGTGAAGATTCTAAAAGGTCCTCCTTAAGAAGGCGAAAAGTTGGAACAAATTACGAAGAAGCCCCATCTCCTGAAACTGATTTGAAAGATACATGCCGGACAGAAAGTTTTAATTCCAGCACCAAAGATTTGGATTCGCCCTCAAATTGTGATAGTTCTCCAAAAGATCCTGACAGTCCCGACTCCAAATCTTCAAGAGATTCATCTCGGAATCCTGTCAAGGTTGTCATTCACAGAATACGCAAGGATGATACAAATGACACTTGGCATGTTCCAGAAGCTAATGGCAAAGAGTGTTCTAATGAAAATAGTAGTGGCGAAAGTTTGACAGAAAAGAAAACTGAATCAAAAATTCCCAATGTTGGTCCTCAGATTATAATATTGTCTCCTGCAGTGTCCCAAAAAAAGTTTGGGTTTAGAAGTTCAGTAGATTCTGATAATGTGATCACTATCAGTGAGGATAACAGCATTATAGAAACTATTGAGAGTAATTCGTCTGATGCACCTTCGTCTTCTAAAAAAGATAACTTATCTAATAGAAATTATAATGGATCAAATTCTGACAAGAAACGTGGTAGACCAGTAGGTTCTAAAAATAAGCTTAAGCCTGGTTGTGTGAAGAAAAAGAAAGGTCGGAAAGGTAATAAAAAGAAAAAAATTGAATTAACCAAAAACAAAGTAGTAGAAACTCCTTCCAAACCTAAACGAATAAAAAATTTTAACGGACCTTATGTACATATAGTCGGGAGTAAAGACAAACCAACTTCCATTAAAGTAATCAATGTTGCTCAAAAAGAAGAAGAAAAATTGAATAAAATCCAATCTAAAAGAAATTTTAGTAATACTGTTAATAGAATTAAAAAAAAGCAAGTGGGTCATCTTAGTACATTATCTCCTACATATGATGCCTTTAACAGAGATAAGACTTGGCTTTGTGTGTTTTGTCACAAAGGCAGTCATCATGGAGGACTGGGAGATTTATATGGTCCATATTATATTAAAGACAAAAATCCAGAAAAGTCATCAACATCAGCAGCCTCCTCATCTAGTTCTGGTTCGGCACGAAGGAAACGGCGCAAATCTGAAATTGATGATTCTAAAGGCTCTAAAAAGGCTAGACAGGTGTGTGTTCTCCATTATTATTATTATTATTTGATATTTTCCTATTATCTGGGTACAGATTTTGCCAATGTGAACCAAACATGAGTCAAGTCGCCAAGCATGATGTTTGTAAGAAATTTGGTGGAATTCTACATTATTTGGTGATTTTTCACTGCGCCTGGATAATGGAAAAGTATCATTTTTTTAAACTAGTTTTTGTTTCGAAGAATTCTATTTTTATTGCATAATATATTTTTCCATGTTAAAATGGAATTCTTTTTGGGTTATTGTTTTTAAATAATTTTTTTCAGTTCTTTCATATTACCTGCATGCCATTGAGTTAAGTTTTAATTATTAAAGAATTTTCAGAATGTGATCAATGACAATTAATTGTTGTTATGCAATCAAAATGCAGATATATTTTCTTCAAAAAAAAACAACCTAAAATTAGTTTTTGAAAATATTGCAAAGTATCGTTTTATTTAAGTTATATACTTATTTATATAACTTATCATATTTATGTAATTTAAATGATTGTGAGGATTATGTTTTGATAATGTACTAAATTATGTATTACATATAGGAGAAAAGGTAGTTTAAAGGTAGGTAGCTCTTGTCAAAATTATCTTTTCCCAAGTGTTCAATTTGAATTATATTTACATCTCGTAAATGATTTTAAAATGAGGGGAGGGGGGAGATTTGACATATAAATTGAAATTATTCCTAAAATTTTTATTAAATATTCTTTATTTTCTGTTAGAATTATTTAGTTAATCAAAATGAAATGCATTTTGCTATTAGCAAAATTTATTTTATTTTGTTTTACCAAATAATAAAAGGGGATATCCCAAAAAATTTTCCTATTAATTCCAAAAATTGGAAGTTTTTAATTTTTTTCTTTTCTTTTTTGTATTATTTTTTAATGAATGTCATTATAATGATTTACAGAATTTGATTTTAATGTAGTAGTATCCTATTTATTATTAGTTTTTATCTAATAAACATTATAAGTTATGTAGATACATTGAATTTCTATTCAAATTTTTGAAATGAATATTGGGACAATGTTGTAAATTTTCTGACTATTATTAGAGGAATATATATTATGCCTTCATATCTCTACCTAAACTCTCAGCAGTGCTCCTTTCGTGTTTGTTTTTATTTTAATTCATGATATTGAAAAGCAGATTTTTAGTAATATTTTGTTCATTATTATGAACATGATGATTTAAATTGGCTACTATTTATTGTTCAGGATGGTAGAACACAATACTGCATATTTTTATTTTCATCTGTTGTATGAAACAAAGCTCTTAAAGTTTTTTTTTTTTTTTTTTCATATGTAACATATTAAAATTTTAAAAAAGTAACTTTTTTTTTCAGTATATAGGTTATTTTTAATAACGAACATTGTAAAACTATGCCCCATTGTCAGGGTAGTATTATACTATAGAAGCAACAATTTTTATTAGAATTGACTTTTATTAAAACTAATTTGAATTGAAATATATAGATTTCTTATACACTCCTTAAGCACAGACTTAAAATATCTTATTTGATTCATTTATGTATAATTGATTAACTATATATATGTGTGCTATAGGTGGCTGAAATATTAAAAATATGTTATTATCTCATGTTTTTCAGATATTAAGCTTAGCTTTTTATTTTCCCCCCGTTTTGATCTTTTTACTGTGTATAAGAATCTAAAATAAAATGTAAGCAAACATTAATAAAAGAAAACTGCTAATAATGTAAAAGAAATATTGATATCTTGATATGCAGGTTTACATATCTAAGATTTCTTCAAGATAAGCAAACCTTGATGGGGGGGGGATAGCGAAAAAGCATAAATCTGTATTCTTTTCGGTCATTCACATTTCAAATTAAAAATCTCTGAGTTAAAAAAAAAATGTTGAATAATAAAATATGCTTTTTGATAATGCTTGAAATTTGTTTAAGTTAATAAATGACAAAGTAAAGAATTCATTATAATCCATTTGACATAGCTTGTAAGGGGTTGAAATGTGACTGCATGATGTAAATTTAGATAATCAATTTTAATTTAACAGAACCCAAACAGTTTTACTTCCGATTTATTTATTTTTCTAAAGTAAATGTCATTTAAGAGATAAAAAAATTTAAATTATTGCAATAAAATAAATTCTTTTATCATCTAAAAGTAGATATGGAACTAATGAACTTTTAGAAAAAAAATGATTGCCAAAAGGATTTATAAAACAGAATATTAGTAAATTAATTAAACCATGGCAAAAGAAAAAAAAAATACAAAACTAATATGCATTAGATGCAAAAATTTGTATTTTAAAATAGTGTAAAAATTATTTTTGTTTTGTTAAATTTTTGAGATTGAGTAAATTTTGCTTGATTTTTAACTTCAAAAATTTCTGAATTCAAAATTTTATTAAAATTGCAAATAAATCCCATGGTGGTTGTTTATACTTTTCTAACTAACTATACTGTGTTTGGTAGTTGCTGGTGGATACCGTCTGACCTGTAGAGCAGCAACACATACATATGTAATCAAAAGCTTTTATATATATATATATATATATATATATATATATATATCAGTTTTTGTTCTTTTTTTGGTGTATGTTATGTTTGTGTATTACCTAGTCTGGTTTAAATAAATTAAGAGTTTCAGGTAGGGTTATTTCTATTTATACAACTATTGAAAGTGTGTTATTTTGTGAAAGTAAATCCAGTTTATTGATCTGTAGTTACATGTACTTTTCTTTTAAGAATTTAGTTTATTCCTCAAACTGAAAATTTGCTTTTCTATTACAAGAACAGTATTTTTTTCTTTTTTTTTTAAGAGAAATAATCTTCATCTAATAAGAGTAAATTCCAGATATTACTCAAATAATAAATCAAATTCATTTTAAAGAATTAGGCTTATTATTTGACTTTTCCAAATAGAATATTTGATATTTCCCCTTTAATTAAATGGCTGGTAAAATAAATGTCTTTGAAAGTTCAAACTACATATTTTGGCCACTAGTGCATTAATAGGAAAAAGATATTTTGGACAAACTTTTTTTTTTTTTTTTTTTTTTTTTTTGTCATTACTGGTTTGTACTTCACTATCTTGAAGGCATATTATTTTTAGTAATACCAGAGTATTGAATTTTTTGCTGAATAATTATCAGCTATTTTATTATTTGGGGAGATCCTTTAATAAACTAAAATGTCATTACAATCCAATTTCCAATCATACAGATATTGGAAAATTTTGCACCTAAAATTGGATGTTATTTTTATTTTAATTGAGAATTGCTGATATGGTTAATATGTGCTAATAAGGTTTTCTTGAATCTTGGAAAAAGAAAATGCTGAATTAGTTTCAATTTTTTAAATTGTAAGTATCTTAAGTAATTTATCTGAAGTTTCATTAATTAATGATAATTTTTAAATGCTGTAATTAATAATATTTTACTCTACATTATTTACATTTCATTCAAGTACTTTAATTTAGTGTTGTAATGTATTTTAATGTATCAAGTAGGTTGCACCAATTTTTTGAATGAAGAAATATTGGTGATGTCAGATTGATCTATCTTTACCTATAATAAAGATAAATATGTGCATGTCTGTGTGTTGGCACTGTATGTGCTAGACCATTTCATCTACAGTTACCAAATTTTGTATATATAGTACACTCCCAGTTATCTAACCTAATGTAGTGCAAGAATAGACAAATATAAAAAAAAAAAATGAACTGGTCGGAGTATGAATTTATTTCGTTGCCCACTAATACCAGAAGACCAAGTTCTTATATTGAAATTCATGCTATAATATAGTAATTGCTAATATTTTCTTGCTTCTTATTGAGTCATGAGCATTCCATTTATCTCTAGTCTGGTAGAATGTAAACTCGGCTGTATCAAAATAAATCATACAAGCAATTGTTGGTAACATGCCAAGTTCAAATCAAAAACTTTGTGCGTTTCTAGAAATTATTAGTGGAAAAAGTAAAGATATAACATTTAACATATTCACATTTTAACATAAATCCCGTAATTTTCACTCTGGTATGTTTAAAAAAAGCATTAAGCACACTTAAGAACAATTTGCGAATACTACACATATTATATATTTATAACAACAACAGTTGAGATGAAACAATAAGCTGAATGCTGCTCTTTTCCTGTCACAACTTGCATTTAACGCACGACACATACAAGAATCATAGCAAATGCCCTCTTCCAATGCTTTGGCGATGATGCTAATAATAGCTTTTCTCATTTGCTGCTTGCTTTCCACATTTAATTATGATAAAAGAAGATTGTGCCGAATAATTGAGAATCGAATACTCAGGAGGGCACTCTTTGGTTGGTAGGAATGTGTACTTCCTGTTATTATTTCTACAAATATTATTAAACAAAAAATTGTATTTTAGCAGATTTTTCTTGAATTGTGTCAGTTATTATTTTGCCTGATTTCTGATAATATATAACATTGTTGCCCTAAAGTTCAAATAAATGATCAGTGATAATATATAATCATGTGCTTTGTTTATTTGCTGAAAATCAGAGAAGAATATTATTTAATATCTCTTAAGTTTCCAAAGAAAGACATATAATAAAGTGGTAAAAACTCTGAAAGTTAGACAAACTGATTTATAAGCACTATGATATAATAGATTCTAATAGAAAGGTTTATGCTCATGATATACAGAACTTGAACTTTAAATAACAGGACTTTAATATCGGGTAGTTTGGTGAAATCATGGACATAAAGTTATATCTAAATTATTTTCTTCAAATAAAATGTAAATAATAATCCCGTCAAACAACTGGTCACCTGAGAGACTAGTATCCAATACTTTTTCAAATTTCATATTGTGACTTTTAACAGAGTGTGTAGTGTCATGAAAAGTCCTGAATATTGGAAGAAAGGTCCTTTAAAGTGCTCAATTAATCTTTAAAAGTGCAAAGAAGATATTCTCTTTTGTTTCCGCATTCAATGAACATAAATATTTGTTTACTGGATATATCAGGGGGGGGGCGGAAATGATGAAAGGGAAACATTCGGTGAATGGAGTTTTAAAATTTTTAACCCATTTTAAGATGATGGTTATTGATCATTTTTTCAACATTGGGCACTATAAGGGAAATATTGGAATGGTTATTCCGAAAGAGTTAAATATGAAATAGCTGAACTGTTAGCAACTCAAAACATTTGAACTTCTTTTACATATAGTGTTCCTAAATTGTGAATAATTTATTTTAATTATGCCTGGTAACTTCGTTTCCAACTCTTTATATGTTCTTAAAACACTGCAGATTAGCTCTAAACGAAAAAAAAAATGTTGCATTTTAAAGAAGTGCATACTTCAGAGATAAGAGAATTTGTTCTAAAACACATGTGAAATATAGTGAATTAATGGGAGGGGAGTGCTATCTAGCCATTTTTATTCTTATTGTCGTGAAGAACTTAACACATTCAATGATCATTCTTAATATATTGCTTAGTTTTATCGTTTGAACGCATAGGAAAGGGATTTTACTGGACGATTTTTTCTAAGTCCATTTTTTTGGTGAATTATATATATTTCTATAATATAAATATATTTCTTAAGCTGTATGCAAACTTAGACATATCATTTGATTAACTTTTAAACCTCCCTTTGGAAGGGAACAATTTTTAAACAAATTTTGTCATTTCAATGAGATAATTTGATTCCATAGATGCTTTTTTTAATTAGTTTTTTTAATGCAGATATTCAAAATCTAATTATATTTGAGCATTTTTCAAAAAAAAAAAAATCATTATGAACCCAGTCATATTTTAAACACTAAATAATAATAATTTACTAAACGTTAGAAGTTTAAAGTAATAAGACATTTTTTTAATAGCCTGAACATTTCTGAGCTCTGTTTATCTGCTTATTAAAGTTGACTTAAATTTTTGATAATGATATATATGTATATATATAATATAATATTGTCAAACCCAAAAAAGACATTTGTTTTACAATCGAAGATATTTTTTTTGCAAATATTATGAAAGTACAGAAATAAATATTAAAATTCAAAAAATGCACATTTAAAATTAATTTTTAAAAAAATTTTCAATAAAAATAATGCATTATTATAAAACAGAAAATAACCTAGGATTGGAAAATATGCAAGTATATATGCATACATGTACGAAGATGCTTAATTTTTTGGCTAAGGTGCTTAAAAGTACTTAATTTTTGCAGCACTTACTCATTACACACCTTGTTAAAAACAGATTAACATTTTCATTTATATTCTTAGTTAAAAAGTTCTAGCTAATTCATAAATTGTTTTTCTGTATTATCAATCAACCTTTACAGTATGGAATACCTTGTTATTACATATTTTTCATTGCTGCTTTTTTAGTTTTTATATGTGCATAGTATATTAAATCTTAAGATTCCCGGAATATATATTCACTGCAAACACCCGATAATTAATATCATAAAAAGTACAGCATTTGTATGCATTACTATATGGAATTAAGATGCAGATGTATTCAGTTCTTTAATTTTTGCTTTCCAAATTTAAGTATTTTAACATTTTACTCTTATTATGTTTCTCATGTTATTTTATCAATGTATTTGTGAATATTTTAGCTGATTTCTGTCATTAAATTTTGAAAAGACTTACATTCATTTACTTTGGGAAATATTGAATAGTTATCGATTAATTTTTAAAGCGGCTATAAATTTAATTATATAAAACTATTGTTGAATAATCATATTATAGCTGAATGGTCTTTTATTTTACTGATGCCAATTTTTATAACTCCTTTTTTTATCCCCCTTTTCTTTAATTATTTTCGGGCCAAACATCTGTGAATAAAATTTGTAATTTTACTATTACTACTTTTAAAATGGATTTTATGGAATACAAACTTGGGTTTCATAAAAGAACTTTTTTATTATTATTTATTTTTGATGCAGTATATCCCAAGAAAGGGTCATGCATCAGGAAATATCCTTCAATACTTTAAACTCATGTTACTTCCTTTTATAAATTTTATTCATTCTAAACTTAATTTTTAGTAAAGAAACTTAATTGTTCTAATTTGTAAGCATTTCTTGAGTAAGAAATTAATTTGTGCTTAGAATTCGGGCCATACATCTGTTGAATCCACCCCAATGAGAAGTTCCTCTCAGCTTGATGATTCCTTGGATCCAGATATGTCAAATTTAAAGGAAGTTTGGATCCATGAAGATTGTGCTGTATGGTGTCAGAGTATATCCTTAATTGGAGAGGATGTGCAAGGTTTGGAAGAAGCCATCACTGAGGCCAGTGAAAATGTAAGTTTTATAGTTGAATTGTTTCATTTTGAACTGAAGAATAATCAATTATTTTTGCTTGTATCTTAAAATATGGCTTTTAATTTAATACTAAAGGTTTGGTACTTTTCTGTTAGAAACTTAGTACATAAAATTTAACCTTTTTTGCTCTGCATTTTAAAAACAAGACTATACACACACACACTCAAATTAGTAAATTTTATAAAAATAAGTATAAATTTTTCAGAGTGTGAATTTTATTTTTACAATTTTTATATAGAATATAATGTTCTTTCATATTATTTTTTTACATAATAAATGGATCTATTCAAATGGTTTTACTTGTATATTTTATTGTTTTAAATGGTTTGAAAAAAATATTTTTTTTTTTTCTAGACATGTTGTCATTGTAATTTACAAGGTGCAACATTAGGCTGTTGGGGGAAAAGTTGCAAACAGCAGTATCATTTCACCTGTGCCAAAGAGATGGGTAAGATTTTAATATTTAGGAAACATCTTTTTATAAATCCTATCAGTGAAATTTCTTTTATTAATATAAGGGAAATTAATTTTCAGAGAAAATAATCATATAAATACAGCAAATGCTGTATTTATATGAATACTTGCTATACTTGCCTTTAAAAGTATAAATAATTTCATTGTGATGGGCATTCTTTGTGTGTTTAAAGGTATTAAAGAAATTTTTAATGGATTTAAAAGTGTACGTATGTCTTAGTTACAGATATCAATTTCCAATTAAATTTTGCCAAATTAAAAGATTTTGTTTAGAATTTTACTTTTGGGGGGATGTGTTTCCACATCTTAGAAATCCTCATCACTTTATAAGTAGATAAAAAGTTGGCTTTTCATTGAATAATTGTTTAATATTTTCCTAAATTTAGTGTAGAAATGATAACTTTAACATAAATTTATGTATTTTTGAAAATAGTTTCAAAAAACTGTTTACTTGAACAAATATATCTTAAATGATATCTGGGTTTTACTAATTGTTGTTCAATGATGTTCTCTTTAGGTTGCCAGATGGACATAGAAAAATTTTCTTTGTTATGTCCCCAACATCAGGTAAAGTACATATGCATTTAAATGCATTGAATTAAATTACCATTATTCAAAAATTTATCTAATTGAATCATTTTTCATGAATTAAAAAAGGTTATTAAATGATTAACTTTGGCTAATTTCATCACACCCTCCTCCCCCTCCCATTTAATTTCGGGATATCATTCCCCCAATTATTAATGATATTTTATTGCATCTGTCTAATGATTTTAAGAAATTCTTTTTGAAAATTACAATATCTATTATTTTTTTTTGTCATTAAAAAAGTTATTAAAGTTTTAAAATATAATTTTTCTTATCTTTTTCACATTTATGAGAATTTTCTTTTCTTGTATTAAAATGCAATTTTCCTTTCCTTTAGTAGTATTTTGGAATATATTAGGAAGTAATATTTAATATTTTATGTTATAATTAAAAAAAAATTCTTAAAAATAGTCTTTTAAAAAATTTATGATAAAAAAAACTGTTTCTAAAAGTTTCAAAAAATATAAAATAAAAAATGAATATTAATAAAAGAATGGGAAATGTCAGTCATTACTTAAAATGAATTTTGTTGATTGCATCTTTTATATTTTCCAAGAAATTTATTTACTTTGTTTAATTTTCTTTCAAATCTTAAACATTTCATGTCCTGTAAATCCATACTGTTATCAGGTTTGTTATGGTGTACTAAGTTTTTAAGTTTACTTAGAAAGAACATTTTCTAAAACTTTTGGTTTTTATATTTACTATGCACCAATTTTTGCAGTGTTTGGCTACAAGATTCGTAAAGAGAGGTTGGGGGACTTGAAACTTCACATATTCAACTTTTTGCAATCCTCTACTTATTAAAATTTAGTTCTTTATTAATTCGAAATGGCTGAAAGTAATTTTGAATGAAGATAAACCTTTCTCTCCCCCTATTTGCTATTAAATGTTTAGTTGTGTTTTGAGAAAGTGTTGCCACGTTTCTAACATTCATTTTTTTATGGCTATAGAAGGTTTATTTACAAATTATAACACATTATAATTTCCCTAGAAATTTCATTTTTGTATATTATTTTAGTCTTACAGTAAATTTATGAGTACAAAGACATCATTTGTTATAGAAACAATCTTAAATTTTAATAAGCATGCAGATATTTTTAAATTTTTGCTGTGTTATAAAAGTTTAATTTTAAAAAAATGAGAACTTTTAAATGATTAAAGAGTTTATTTAATAAGGTTCCTCCTCTGAACAATGTATTATGCTTATTAAAATTAAAGAGAATTTTTAATTCATTTAAATATGAAGACATTCATTTACTAATCAATTATACAATTGCTCAGATTTATTTATCTGTATTCAAAAAAAAAAAAAAAAAACCTAGAACAGAAAACTTATTAAAATGTAGGTAGGTACATAAAAAAAAATAATTTGTTTTTATTATAAGTACCAAAATGCATTAAAAACCACAGATTTCAAAATAATGGAATAGCACATAAGAGACTTTAGAGGACAAATAATATTTATTAAAAATTATTAATAAATAAATTAAAATGCCTCACTAGTTTCCTATAAATAAATATTGTAGATATACTGCTAAAAACATCAAAATTGAAATCTGATTTCTATTTCAAATGCTCTTTACAAATTAATAGTGGTTATTAAACCATAAAAATATAGACGCTACAAAATTCTGATAGAAATGTGATGTTTTAATGCATGTAGTAAATAATAATAATAAATAAATAAAATAAAATCCCTGTATTTTCTTATTAGTGGAAACTTTTAATAACAGTTCTAGAAAATTATATTCTCTGACTTCAGTATTATTTTAAAGATAAACTTCAAATATTATTCAAAATTATTTAAACATTTGAATTTTAGAAATTCTATTTATACTTAAGACTGTTTCAAGTAAAAAAAAATGCAAAAGAACTTTAAAAAAAATGGTTTCAATTAAAAATATTTTTTGAATAAACACACATACATATTTGATGTTGAACTGTAAAACTTTATAAATATTTAAGTCATATTCCTTTCTAAGGTTTTTTATGTATTCATTAAAAAAAATCAACTCATATAATTTTTTTAAACATAATTCACTGTAATTTCTTTCGTAGAAATATAATTTGTAGCAAAGTAAACAACTATACAGCTTCAAAATAATACCAAATATATCACTGTTGTTTTTTTAAATCTAAATGAGATTAAACAGTGTCAGCAAGAATGTTTTGCAGTTAGCTCATACTAAGTTTCATGCAAAATTAGGTATGTGCTCTTAGACAGTTATTAGATATCAAACTATAGTGACCGTGGGAAAACTCCACATTGTTTTATGGCACTCTTTAAAGTAAAAATAAATAAGACATCTCGGTCATCATTTTGATGTATGAATTTATGGTCATCTGGGCGATCGTAATAAATGGAGTAAGAAGGTTAATTATGATGGATATAAGTTATGAAATTTTTATTGAATATTTGAAACATTCAAAATTTTCTTTATCAGCTACTAATTGTTCATCTTTTTTTTAAAACTTTAACTTTCAGAACTTAAAAATTTAAAAACCGAGCAACAATAAAATTCAAAAATTAAATTTTAAAAGTATAGGTTACAATTTAAATTTTCAAACATACACATTGCGTCATTTGAATGGGGAGATTATGTTTTGATGATAATCAAATATTTTAGAACTAATGCCTATTGACTGAAATATTAATTTTCTGTACAATGATATTAAAAACCTTTTATGGAAGAAAGTATAAGTTTTTTTTAAAAAAAATTTTAATTGAAAAAGGAGTTAATGCTTACAGATGAAGAATGCATAGAATGATTTTTTTTTTTAATTCATGTAACTTTCAAATATTTAAACACTTCTGTCAATGATATCAAATTTAAAGGGTTTTTCATAACTGTTTTTTTAAAGAAGGTTAATTACTGTAGGGATATTTGAGGGGGACGAGAAGTTTTTCCTTTTGATATCTTCTTAATTCTGTGTTTGATTTGATCTACATGATATAAATAGTAGGCAAAGTATTCAAAATTAAATATTTCATTGTAATTTGAACTACAACTTTTAATTAAATGTTATAAAGGATGTTACACAGTAATTTATTATTTTAGTTTGATGCTTTAAAAATGTCTTGTTAATATATTCGACAAATATTTATTTTAAAAAATACGGGCTTTAGGTCCTTTAACTTAGTAATTGTTTTTTAGAGAAATTTATTCTTATTATTTGTTATTCTGGGCATTTGTTAGTATTAATGAATTTTCTTGGATAGTGAATTTAAAAGTTAAAAAGGTAATGTATGTTTTTGAAAGATATTGACTAATGAATATAGAAATTTTAAACTCATGCAATATTTTTGAAATTAATAAGTCAAAATTTACTTGCATATATCATTGAAAAAATAATATATGTCAATTTTCTTAAATAATTATTAATATTTTCATTTTACCATATAGCATCGAACACATGCATCTGGATCTTCTCGGGAAACTGAGACGGTGATGAAGATAGAGGTAAATTTTATGTTTTTATTTATTTATTTTTTGTATATATATAATCATAAGATTTTCATTGTGTGAGACTTTTCAAGCATTTTTATGCATTAAAAAATTAAGGGGCAGAAATTTTTAAAACTGAAAGCTGCATAGACTATTTATTTTCCTTTTGAGTACTATGCTAGTTAACATTTCTATTCTGGAAAGAATTTATTTTTAATACTTTTTCCAAGAGCAGCAGAAGCAGTTTTAAAGAATTAATAACAGAGGTGATATATGTTCCAATTTTTTAAATGTTTATTTTATTTTACTGTAGTTAACTAACTTTTCCCAGTTTTAAGATTTTCTAATGATCACCAAATTAGAATGCATTATTATTATTAATTGTAAATCTCCTAATGTAACACAGATTCAGATGAAATCTGGAACAAAGATAATGGAACATTTATTTAGTGAAGCCTTTTTTCATTTAATTTTTTTAAAATCTATCCTACATGGTGGCTGTTTAGCAAACTTGACAAATTTTAGTTACAATTCTACCTGAAACAGATATATTTTCATAATTCTTAACTTTGAAAACTTATCTCCCAGATAATTTAATTGTTGTGAATTTATTTGCATGGTAATCTTATAAAATTTAATAGAAATCTTTGACAGATCAGTTTATTGGGGAAAAAAATATTTCATCCGTATAGAAAACAGGCATTAATTGAATTAATTATAAGTTGGGGGGAGTAATGGGAAAATATCATGATCAAGTTTAATTGTTTGAATCATTCTGCATAGCTAAGTAATCATTTTTATTACTTTGATGAAATTGATAGATAATGTGTTAAATACAATTTTAATTGATGAAAAATTGTTAGATCACATAATGAGAAACTATCCATCAGTTTTTTCATTACCTTAAACAGGAAACTGAAATTATTTAACTTTGAGTTGAAATTTGAAAATTGAAAGAAAATGCCAAAATGAATCATTTTTGTCTTGACAAAATTAGTTGAATTCATTTTATTTTCTTTCACTTTCCCATTTATT
The DNA here is from genome assembly GCA_026543055.1 of Argiope trifasciata. Lineage (NCBI taxonomy): Eukaryota > Metazoa > Arthropoda > Arachnida > Araneae > Araneidae > Argiope > Argiope trifasciata. The sequence goes on from JAPMOQ010054519.1 coordinate 325,074, forward strand.
TGGATGGTTTGAAAATCCATTTAATTATTTCAACAAGTTATGATAACTGATAAACATAATCAAGAATGGGTAGTAATCAAATAAATCTGCTCAAATCATACAAAATGTTATTTATTTTCTTTTAACAAAAATGCTTGTGAAATTGTGCTGTTTGGGTTTTTCTATAAAACTCCTTTGAACTAGATTTTACAGAAAATGTATTGAATCTTCCATTTATGACATCTGGATAAAAAATCCATATTGTTCCCTGCTGCTAAAAAAATTTGGGGTATTGCAGGAATATATCTTTCTAAATAATAATAAAACATAAGTTCAATTATCTATACTGTGTGTGCTGTGCAGATCTTATAAAATATATATTTTCTTTAAGCAAAAATTCAGTTTTTGGTTGAGGCTGAGAAATATTACTAATACTGGAATAGTGACTTCAAGCTATTTGATTAAACATTAATTGAATAATTGAAATTGTTAGAGACCATTTATAGCAGAATATATTATATTTGGGAAGAATACTATTTTAAAAAAAAAATTGAAATGTGCACATAAAAAGTTTAATGCTAAAAACAAACAAACTATGCAGTACCATGTGAAAAATGGATGGTTAATTTGTTTTGAAATACAATTTTAACTCCGTCTTCTAAACATACAAAGTTTTCAATTTGAAATTCTTCTTTAATATTTTAAAGTCTAAATAATTTTCAGTTTGAGAAATCATAATTCTTGTTTTATCACATGACATTGCAACAATTGTAATGTGATCATTTGCAATATTGTAATGTAAATATTTGAATTTAATTGTGTAGTATCAATTTAAAATGCTTTGTTCTTTGATAACAAGGGCATCATTTAAAATACATTGATTTTATTTTATTCAAAAGATGCTTTTATATTTGTGCATACATTTTTTATTCTTATGTATGTTCTATGAAATTTTCCAAACATGTGGGCAAACCCTTATGTAAATTTACTCTATGCTTGTGGAATTAAAATTTTAACTATAATTCCAAGTTTATATCTGAAGTTATATAACCTTTTGGATTTTTATAATTCATTGGTAAAATGTTAAATGGGACTTTCTTAAAATTTTATCTTGATTATCGGAGAAAATGAAAATTTCCTGAGGACTGTGGTATTAAATCTTTCATTAACTTTTCTTGCTGTGAATGGTTATTTATGTGATGTTAATGAAACATGTATTTATTTTTTTGTTATGAGTTTTTCTTCCAAATGAGAAAATTCCTGAATTGAAACCCATTTTAAAATAACTGAATATGAAAGATAATATTTTCTAGAACTGTATAACAAGTTTCTGAGCAATAATCAAGGTTCCAATTCTTTTTTAATCAGGGATAGAAATACACATTAATCATTGCTGCTGTTACAAAATTTGTCTAATGAACATTTTTATTCTGTCTTGCAATATAATTATTTTCTGCTTGTTTTTAAAATTTCTATATCAGAATACATTATTATTTAATCTTTCCTGTTTAAAATGGTTGACCCTTCAAAAAACTCCATATAATATTGAATCAAACTTTGACTTCAAATGATTTTTGTTTAATACACGATTAATAATTGACTGTTTTGAAACTACATAATCTATTTTGGAATAATTGTTTTTATTTCAAAATATTATATGAAGAATTTTATATTACATGATCATAAACTGGTACTCTGACTGGCTTTGAAGGCACTTGGGGTTGGGGATTGAATGACCAGACTGCATTGCTAGGAACAAAGATTGAATCTTAGGGGCTGTCACTAGCCACAATATAACCCTTTCATAGGAAGTATATGCCATTGTTGAGAGGAAGTAGGCATCCCCACATTATATTTGTACTAAGGTTGCAAAAACCAACCACCAATCTTGTAGTAACTTTCATTCTTTTCATTCCTATGTCTAAGGCGCCCCTGAAGGAATGCATCGATCCTTCAGATTATATGATACTAAAAGAATAATATTTGAACCTGCTAGATTTAATTGGTATTGGCTCAGCATGGTTGAAATGATCTAAGTGAAAACCCTGCCTCAAAAAGCCATCAAAGCACTGTGTCTGCAACTAAAAGCATTAAATACTGTTGATTTAGTTTTAATTATTGTTTACTTTTATCCACTTGTTTTTCAAGCATAGTCAGCTCAACCATTATCAAATGTTGGAATTTTGTTCAAAGTTGTTTATTCCATAATTTACGTATACTTTTCTTTTGCAGGCAATGTAAAATCTTTATATCTGATTAATTTTCTTATCTTTTTTGATTCATTGTTTAATATAATGAATATTTTCTTTCAGAAGAAGTCTTCTGAACGCCGTACTAGGTGCCAATGAGGAACGCCATGTGCCTGCCTTCAAGCTGCTTTAGAGGAACACAGGGAAGGCTCCACATGTAATAGCTATGTAGATAGTGAAGCACATCATTCCAGTTTTTCAAACTCCATTGTCTATAGTTTATGTGCTCCAAGGAATCATAGAACAGAAATGTGTGTCATTGATTCATGTTGTGCTTTGTTCATACATATTATGTATAAATATATATACATATACTTCAAAATTAACAGCTCCTGAAGTGACAATTTTGATGGACTGAAGAAGAATTGTCTGAGGCATGTTCTTGGCAGGTGTAGAACTGTTCCATGCAATCATATAATTCTACTGTCTGTAACAATGAGTTAAAAACACTGTTGTGTTAGAGAAAGCTCTAATATAGTAGCCTTCTGAACTTATTTTCACACAGTCAAAGCTGTACAAAAAAAACTCACACTCATATTACAGAATGCGAGAAGAAGAAAAAAAGTCGTGCTATTTATTAAACTGTTTTAAAGCTCACTTCTGTTATGCAATGTGAAATATTTGTGGACCATTATATACTTTGGGATTCGTTTTCATGTGTGTATACCTTACATAGCGTGTCAATGCATTTTAAATTTAATTTTAGTTTGGTTATGTGTAATATGTGTTGCATGTAAGTGTGCGATACATGTTTTTAACTGGAAAAAATGATTAAGTAGCACTTTATCGGAGAAGGCGTGAAATATTTACTTTGGAAGCTTTGCAAAAAGTAACATGACTGCTTAGAATTTAGACTCTGTTCATTATTTAATGTCCAACTCAAATTTTTTTATTCTCTTCTGTTTCCTAAAAAAAATGAAATTTGAATTTTTTTTACTAAACTTTCAGTGAGTGAAATTTTCTAGCACTTGTTAATTGATTATTAAACCCACTCCTTGTATTATTTTATTATTCTAAGTTGTTACAAAGTTTTGAATTATATTATTTTGTTTTTTCATCTTTGAATTTTAAGTTTTCTTTTCTATCAAAAATATTGAACTTAGATATTATGAATGTTATATTCGCATACATATATTAAATTGAGCTGATAATCTTTTTAAAAACCTGTATTGAAACTATTCTTTCTTTATTTCATAGTGCTTTTTTTTTTTTTTTTTTTTTTTTTTTCCCCCTGTATATAGAACCAAAAGTTTCAATCGCATTAATTTAGGCTGTTGCACAGAAATTGGTGCTTATGAATAATATCAATCTATAAATCTGAAATATGATTTTACTATCTAATCAAAATTCCTTTGAGTGTTTAATATTTTTTACATTTGCAAATAAAGGGTTGTTTTGTTCCAATTCATCCAGACCTTGCTAATTTTCATTTAAAAAGTTATTATAGAGTTTATTGTATACACTTTATATTAAATTTTGAAGTAATGTCTCTTTCTAATGAGATTTAGACTATAAGTAAGTATGAAGTATTAAAGAAGATAGATATTTCTTCTGAATTATTTTAAATCAAAATTCTGAAAAATTAGATATGATTTTTGTCATTTTACTTGTAGTTTTATGTGATTTATATCTTCCAAAATTATCTTTAAGTTACACTTTTATTTAAATATATATGATCATGTGATTTAATAATAATAGTGGATACTAAGGAGAAATATTTTTGAATTTTTAATGACTGTTATCTTGCTATTCATAAACTTTAAAGATCAATTTGTATCTTAAGTTCTTTTTTTCTCTGTCCTCAGTTTGTTTATGGTTTTTATAGAATCCATTCCATTATAATAGTTAAGTAAACAGTTTTTAAATTAAAAACTAGTAATTGTCTGTATAAAAAAACTATTATATTTTGATAATCAGTATTCTAATAAATTTTTTGCATCATCTTTTAAAAACAACTTAAAAAAGTGCAGTCAAAAGTAGTTTATTTGTATACACTGTTATATTTATTTCAAATTAAACTATGGCATATTTTGAAAAAAAAAAAATGTAATTTTGTTTTCAAACTCAAAAGGAAGTATGAAACAATTTTACCTCCTTCAAGTTTTACTTATAAAAGTAATTGGAAAATATTGAGTCACTATGCATTCATTAAAACCATAAGATAATCTTATTTGCAAGTACTATATTCAGAGATATATTTTCTGGTATTGTATATTCATTTCATTTATATATTCCTTCAAAAGATATATATTCTTGTCACTTTTGTATGTAGCTATTTCACTTAGAATTGGAGTATATATGATGCATTTCCTTTTAGGTTGGATGTTAAAATTCAATTGACAATTGCATTGTCTATGGCTGTAAATACTACTGCTCTTTCTTAAAAGAAATTATTAAAATTAATGCTTCATTTATACTTCAAAACAGTATAAATTGATCATACAGATTTCTAATACGTATTTCTGATGTATTCTTCGCCCTTTTAAGAAAGAGGGCAAATCTACTTGTCTAACTATATACATGATTAAAAAAATCTGTGAAAATCGCTAGGTCTGGGTTTGTTACTGACCCCTTATTCTCTTTCGTTTCCGAATAGTGAAATTGAAAATTTAGTATATGCAAAAAAATCGTTGATTAAATGATTTCATTTTTCTAGAAACAAAATAAGGTAAAAACACATATTACATACCTATTTCTGGAGTGAAAATCAATAGTACGTGTGGTACATTTAGCTTTACTAATTTATTTTTTATAGTTATAGTAATATCCTGTTTGAAAGACATATTTGATTGATTTTGGTACAAATCTCCTAATTTTGAACCCCAGCGAATAAAGCTGGCATTTTCTTTTCAAGTATTACTTGATTTTAATGACTGCTGTTAGTGAAATTTTCAAAATAAATATAATAAAAGGGTATATATTAGCGATTATTGCTGATAAATGATAATAACAAAAAAAATAGAACTTTTTTTACCTGTATTTAAGGAATAACTCTGGAATTCGGTACTTGCAAATAAGCTCTTTCTTGTTTGAATGTTTTATTTTCCTTCTTATATCCTTTCTTTACATAAATAGACTTCTATTTGATATTTTTTAAATGGGAGAAATCTTAATTCTTTTGCAAAATAATTATTATAACTGGATTTATTAGGATCTTATCATATTTAAGTCCGACATCAAACTTGGTATCTGTAGTTCATGAAATTAAATAAAAATCGGTGATTTACCTATATCCCAATCACCTTGAAACAAACTTTCTAGAAAGACTGTTTTTGGTGAGACAGCTTACTCCATTCTGGTCATTTGAAAGGTTAAATATAATTTATTGTAATTAAGAGCATTTTGATTATGGATTGCTTGATCCTATATAGAAATGTAAAATTTCAGACAATTTTTGTTTCTTCCCAACTGCTTTGGTATTTTTTTTTTTTTTTTTTTAAAAGGCTTGGAAATTTTAATAAATTTTATCTAAATTAAATTTTATCAGTTTTCAATACCACTTTCTGAAATTGTCTAAGATACAAGACTGACAAAAAAATTTCTGTTTGGAATAAGATTAGTTTTCTCTGTTTGAAATCATTTCGTGAATGGTAACACTTAAGTCTTACTGCATTACTTTATTCAATAAGAGATCTGCACTAGCTATATTTTGTTGCTTGTGCTTACAGTATCAATTTTGCTTTGCTTGTGTTTCAAGATAATCAGGAACTGTTATAGTATTTATAGTTGGATCACATACTGTTTTGCAACTTAATGGCATGTTTGAGTTTATGAGAAATTTTCTTCCTCTTTTATAGTTTTTGCAAACATATTTGACTTTATTGTTATTTTCAAAACAATGTGAATGTAATGGATTTTAATTATTTTCTCACAAAATCTTGGATTTTAGGTTGTGATCATACTTTATTTTATTTATTGTATTAAATCTAGCAATAGGTAATCTACATTTCTGCGATTCTCTTTCATCTTGGTGTTATTTTTGTGAATTGGCTGACATAGATGGCACATTGGGATTCAAAGTACTATTTCTACAAATCAAGTTTGAAAAATAATCAGTATGGGTTCACAATTTAAAAAATATATTTTGAAAAAATTAAGAAGGAAGTGAGATTTAGAATAAATCCAGAAATTAATACATTACATCTTTAATAATGACGTTGCTAATCATATACTTTGTGATATTTGTTTAAAAAAATATTTTGCCCTTTATTTGATTTGCTTGGAAAATTGATTTTTATATGTCATGTAAAATTTTCATTCCAATAATTGCTTTAAATAGTCGGCAATATCACATAAATTAATGCTATTTGTAATGTGATATTCATATTTGTTTTGTGAAAGTAAGCAAGACAATAGCTGGGACTATTCATTATTGCACCAAGTTGATCAAAATGTATTTATTTGAATATAAATATTATTTGTAACCATTGGCATATATTTTACTTTTATACTGCATTTTATTCTAATTTATGACCTGAAAGACATTCATTCTCCCCCCCCCCCCCCCCCTTATTTTTATGAAGACACTTTATTGTTAGAACTTTTTTTCAAACAAGAATTGTTACATTACAAGTTAAAATAAGAACAGTTAATGAGAGGAATGAATTTAAGAATCTTTAATAAAATTATAAATTTTGTTTTGTGTAAAATATGATTTATATTAAAACTATCTTCTTTCTTTCATGAGCTATTTTGTCTTGTATACATATAAATTTGCATTAGGTTTTGTATTAATAAAACCTATGCAATTACAAAATAATCATGCAAAACTTTTAGGAAGCCAAGTAGCTAAAGTTCTTTTTTTATGCACCCTGTATAAAAATCATTGAATCTGTGACCCATTTGTCTCATAAAGAAATAATAATTAACTGTATAATTTTCAAATTTAAGTTTTTCCTGAAGTTAATAACAAAATTGAACTAAAATATTTTATAGATAGTTGTACATAAATTTGACATTAACATAAGAAGAACATATGTACAGTCCCCCCCCCCCTTAATTTTATACCATTTTGGTGTTCGATACACATTACTCATTTTTTATAGGATATAATTTTTATTCATTTGTATTGTAAAATTGACATTTTCTGTGTAATAATTTAAGTACAGTTGACAAATGAGATCATATGTTAAAAAGAAAGTAAATTTCATAGGCACAAATATATTTTTTGCTGTTCCTTTTACCTTCCACAAAATGCTGATTTATATCTGAAATATCATTGAGTACGAAAAATAAAAATTTTTAGTTAAAATGCAACTTTTTAATCTTTTTTGTCTTGTACGTAATTATGATATTGAGACCTCAATATTAAATTATGTGGTAGAAGATTACATTTTTAAAGGTATTTTGATAAAATTTCTTGTTTCGTTCATACATGTGCTATCACAAATTAATCAATATCTTTAAAATCTGTGTGAAGTTTTTTTAATGTAAAATTGAAACTTTAAAAAATTACAGTTATTGAGGCTTTTATTTCTAATTTATTCATAAATCAACATTTTTAATCATTGCTTAAAACTCAATCTTTTTTCTTGTTATCAAATAAGTGCTACATTGATTTCAACTATTCTGCATCATTTTGGCTTAACCTGGAAATTTTGATGATTAGAAAAGACTAAAATATTGATTAAACAATTTTACAAAGTATATCTCGTGCAGATATATTTGTTGGACTATTAGTTTTCTTTCCTTTCGTTTTAAAGAAAAGCATCAAACATTCAATTTTTAAGCAAGATTATCCTTTATATACCTTAATAGCTTTAAATATTACACATACCTTATTCGTTATCTTCCAACTTAATCATTTATACATTGTAGAAAATCAAAAACATCTACCTAAAGGGATTAATATCACTAAGTACAAAGCTAAGGAATTTACCAATGAAAATAACATTTGCTAATATTCAAAATTAATTTAACCAGTTTTTGATACCATCAACAAATTTACTTTGAAAAGCAATTTTAATGACTATAACTGAACTATTCTGAACCAATTTTCAGTTATCTGACATTTGATTTTAATTCACATAAGTTCTGAATAAATTTTAAAGAATGTACTCCTGTGTATCTCATGCATGTTTGATTATGCATGTTAATATTGCTATTTGTACGTCACTTCACACTATAGTTAATTTTGCTTGTCTTGAGACATTTAGACCACTTGGTTAATGTCATTTGCAATATCTTAAATAGTTTCATCATAGTTCCCTATGATTATTTTATCAAAGTGATAAAAACGGGAAAAGTTTTAAGATAATATAAAATATTTTAAAAATTATTTTCACAGAAGATGGACTCTAAAAGAAATGTTCAATTTATATATCTTCCTCCCCTCTCATTATCTGATGTAATCCATTTAAAATGAAATAATGTTATCAATGTTTTGATTTATTCATTGAATTATTTTTAAAAAATCGAATCCTGTATCACAATTTAAAATTTTATTTATCTTAGATTCCTCTTATTAAATATATCGCATTAAAAAATAAAACTTTATTTGAAAATAGCATAATAAAAATATGTCACAAATTAAAATTCCTCAGAACTTTCAGTTCCTGAATTTAGTTTTTATAAAAGCTGGTAAGGGCACAAGGTGGAGGATCGTGTTCAGAACCCACATACCGCCGACGAACACAAAGCAGAGGCCGAAATTCAGCCAGTAATGTAAATCTGAATCTTCTATCCTTCCGCTGTTACTAGGAAATTTTTGAAGCAAATAATGATTTCCATCTACATACACACAGCTGCTTGGGATGTTGGTGGTGCAAGGTAAAGCTTCCGTTCCGTTCAGATAATTTGAACGATCCAGACCAGAATTGTTCAAGAACTCGTTCTCTTGCAAGAACGCCCCGGCATATCTATAGATAACAGCATGAGTCATGTAATAGAACCATTCTGGCAAAGATGTCAAGCTTCTGAAATGTGGGAAATATATAGATTTTAGGCAGTGTTGAAAAATTATTAAATGCGTAATAATGTACTAAAAATGAAATTAGTGTTCATTGCTGTGAAAAGCGTACTTCGAGTAATTAATGTATTAAAAATGCAATATAAATTGGCTCTGCTTGCTGTGAAAAATATAATCAGGAAGCTAAATTGAACGTTTTTATTCGATTCGAATTCGTACAAATGCATTTTTGGGGGAATAGTAATTTTCTATTATGATGTTAGATTGTGTATTATTCGAATTACCTTAATTAAATTAATTGTGTACCATTTAATTGAGAGGTTCTGTTGATTTTGAGAGTTAAGAATTTGAAAAATGACTTCCATTATTCAATGAGTCTATGAACTTTCGACGATATTTTGGAAATTTAAATATATCTCACATTTAAAGAAACTTATATTTCATGAAATAATGAAATAGGGCAAATTTGATTTTTATTTTTATGAATTTTTTGATGTGAATGTGCAAAAAAAGTGAATTTTAATATTGTAAAATATTTGCATTGGAGCAAAGCGGACAAGCTAAAATGCGGGAATTCAAAAAACTGCGCGCTTATTAAAATAGTTTTCGAAATATTCACAATAATTATTGAATTTCCACAATCGATTTGCAATGAACACTTTTTAAAAGACCACATGTTAAATTTATTTGTATTGATAAATGTTTTTCACGAAGAAGAGAAGAGTTAGAACAGCCATTTAACCTTAAAAAAGACTTGCTTTATACTACGTTATAGCCAAAGAAGGCTCTCCCCCCCCCCCTGGATTTTGTTTTGTCATTTGAAGCAATATATTATGGTTTCACATGCGTTATTTTCAATATTTTTATACAAAAATTAAATTATTTAATTTTTAAAAAAATTTATGCTGATCATAGACGCATACTGTAATAGCTGGACTTTTATGCATTATAATTCAGGGTAAAAAAATATTTTTAATATTTTTCTTACCTTACTGTTCCACTTGCAAATGTTATATAAATAATAAGTATATATATACTGGTGAGAAACGACGTGTAAGACGATCTGATGATCATCATCAGAGATATGGTCTGCTGCTCTGCAAACACATACACTGTCCATAAGACAGCACAAAATGTGGCCCAGTTTTCCCATTCCTCACGGAGTTTGCAGCCACTGTTAGAGAAAAATTAAAAAGGACATTAATAATGCAGGTTGAACGTGAGGATTAAAAAAAAAATACATGAAGCTGGTTTGGTTAAAAAAAGTGATACATGAAACAGATTTGTTGAGAGGTTTTTAAAATAACACATTAAGCAGGTTTGATGTGAATATTTGCTAAATAAACAAATCAAAAAAGAATTTTAAAAGACGACATATGAAGCAGGTTTGATGAGAGGATTTTATAAAAAAAGACACAGGTTTGGTGCAAAGATTTTTTTTATGAAAAATGACAAAACAGGTTGGTGTGAATATTAAATAAAGAATTTTAAAAATTAAATCTAAAGTAGGCTTGATGTGAACATTAAAAAGAAGACGTATGAAATGAGGTTTAATCATGTATGAATTTTTAAGACATGACCCAAATGCTGAAATATTAAAGCAGAGAAAATATTGTAGTCACCAAAACAATTAAGCTATAATGATACAGATCTTGTAGATATTAATGTAGGTGATTAATTATAATGTAATCTTATAGATAATTATAAATTTTGACTTCCATGGAGTCGGTCTATTGCAAATCACTAGTAGATATCTTAATACGTGTACAGACAGCGAAAAAAAAAATTGGAAGTGAAATTCCATTTTTCCAAGTTAATATCCAAAGAGCATTTTTAAAGTTAATATCCAAAGAGCATTTTTAAAGTTAATATCCAAAGAGCATTTTTAAAGTTAATATCCAAAGAACATTTTTAACGTTAATTTTTACATTGCTAAAATGGAATAATTAAATTAATTCGAATTTCATCATAATTGCGTAGTTCAAGACTTCAATCGCAAAAACAGTTTTTAAGTGATGGTAAAAATGTTTCAGCTTATACATCAGATTAAATTAGAAAATTCCCAAATTAAAAAAAAAAATTGCACAGAAATAAAATTGGTCTCTTTAGGGAGGTATAAATTTTGTTTTTTAAAACAATGACAAATTATTTTCGAATACTTATGCGTGCGATGAGCGAATATTTAGCTTAATTGTGTGTAATTCGCAAATATAGTCAATAGAATAACATCGGTAGCGATGTTTTTGACGATTAATCGTAAATGATATTGTGATTTTTTGACGATTAATCGCATACATTCAGCAAATAAAGTAAATATTTTAGAAAATTATAGCTGAAGAGTAAAAATATGCTGGGTTTTTAACATATTTTAATGAACTTTAAAAGGTTGATAGATGCCTTCCTCTTGTTTTAATGCGCATATAAAAATTATGTCTGAAAAAAAGTAAACCAGAACTTATCTTTGCACAGTTATTAGTCACTTTTAAAGCGAACGATAAATACGTACGTGTAGATAATTGTTCCTGCAGCTGTAACCGTGAGTAGACTGAGGGGCAGGTCGTAGAATATGGTGGAAAGGATGAACATTGGGCCTCTGTAGATGCCATCACGGCTCTCTTGGTAGTAGCGATTGCGGTGGGGAGCGTCTGAAAGAATTCAAATAAGAAACGTGTTTAATGTGAATTAAAACACTGAAAACTAGCAGAATTCACACGGCATCGTTTGTGACAGAATGAATGACAGCTGCATCAAAACTAGATTTACACTGAATGAAATGATAAAAGTCAAATAAAAATATTGTTTTAACATGTTTATTGTTTTTTTTTTTCTTTTTTCTTTTTTACTTTCTCTTCTACGAAGTTTACAGAAAGTATTATATTTGTAAAAAAGTTGAATTTCATATTTTGACGAAATTGCACATTTTTATATCTTCCCAAGTTTAAAAAACATTTTCAGAAAAAATATATTTGTTTGTAAATATATATTAATGATAAACATAGCTCAAGAACTCGGTATCAATTTTGTAAATAATCAATCAAATCTTGAGCAAAATCCGCCTAGAAAAGTCTTTCCTGCTATTCAAATATAAATTAACATGACATCTGTCGACAATAAGATAACAAGATAAAACGAATGAGCTAATTAGAAAAGCAAACCAAAGAGAGCTAAATAGATAAAATTCCCCTCACAGATTTAACATCCAAAGTGTAGACATGCATGAAATTTCGAATCAAATTCAACAAGTGACTGACTGTCTATAGGTTTGCATTTTCGCCACTTGAAGTCGCAATAATTAAAAAGATGCAGCGATTTGAATATTTCAAATATGGTATAGGATTTTGTGACTACAAGTGTATTTTTGTGTCATTTTATTTTCAATCTAAAATAGCACAAAAATGGGTCTAAAACAAAAATTCTTATTTATCAGAGAGAGTGCGCGGAAGTTTTAGGCAAAACACTCCCTCTCCACTTTTTTTAAAATTTGTTCTCCAAGATAATGGTGATGCTCGGGCAATAAAAAATCGTCAAAGATGCCATCGAAATGAATAATAAGGAAATGACTGATAATTAGAAAGTTCGCAGCAGATGACGCTCTTAGAATGAAATTATATGAAAACAATTTTCAAATTTCTTGATTGGGCTCTTGGCCATGGTGACCTGGTGGTAAGGTATCAGCTTTGAAATTGGAGGTCTGCAGGTTCGAGGTACGATTACACCGAAGAACCGCCGTGTAAGCGCATCTATTGCACGTTAAATCCAACGTCCTCCCACTGGTGTGAAGAGAGGGGTGTCAGCTTATCATCATCTGACCGCCGTTCAAAATGATGAGTTTCGTCCCAATCCGTTCATCCTCTATGGTGATGATGACCTGCAATTCCATGATCAATGAAGCTGTGTAAATGGGCCTATGTGTTAATAGCGCTCCTTCCATAGAGCTTTATTGCCGACGTTTTCTATAACACTATACGGGCGGGTATTGAGGTAAAATCCTGCGGAATAATGTTGCTATTGCTACTCCTTATAGAAATTATCACAGAATTGCTGCTTATGGAACTTGACAGAGATTTTAAGCCAGATTTTAGCGTCTTTTGTTTCAGAAGTGACGTCTACGGCCAAGAGTACGTCTTAGCTACTCATGCGTCACAGCAGTTTACACGGGTCGAACTCAATTTGAATCACACATCCACAGATCGTTATCTAGACCTGAATCCGAAAACTATCAACTCTAACCCAACACCTAGTGGTATAGACTTTGTAGCTACGACAGATTTATACGAGTACCAGCCACCACTACACACGGGCAGTTTTCGGCAGGTGTTGTTCAAACTCACAACTCTAGGGATGCGAATTCAACGCCTTACCAACGAAGCTATACCGGAATACGAAATAATTGACTGACTGTACGAGTGAACTCCGAAGCACTATGTGGGTGGTACTTTAGGACCTTGTAGACCTGTTGCACAGTGTGTGGGGTACCGGTGAGCTCTACAGAACTTGTGGGTGACTGTGTGGTGTCGTGGCAGTGATGATTTTGGCATTCCCAAATAACTGAAATTCTATTTGGAAAGATCGGGTCAATGAGGGTGTTCCAGCTGGGTGTATAGAAGGAGCTGTACTCACGTGTGATGGCGGTGATGGCAGCCGAGAGGAAGGAGACGGCCACCAGGCAGTTGAAGACGAGCCCGTTCCTGGTGAGGAAGCTGTGCTGGAAGTGGTTGAGCTGGAAGTAGAAGCAAAAGAGGAGGGTGAAGAAGAGGGGCAGCATGAAGATGCGGAGGAACATCTCCCTCAGGGCGCGGGAGTTGCAGTTCAGGAGGATGCAGAAACGGCGGCTGTTGGGGAAGAAAAGAAGTCAGCTGAACACGGGTGAAAAACGACTGGCACAAAATGAGTTTTAAATAACTTGGAACTCAGCACTCAAAAAGTTTTTGAGTCTTGTTATCACAAATTTTGACATAGTAGGGAAACAAACGACGAAATAATGACAGCATTTTTACACCATCTATATATTTAAAATATTTACGAAAATCAACTAGCTAATACACTAACTACTTATCAGATTTCAACATTACTTTTTAATATATGAAGAACAGAGAAATTATTGTAATCGCTAAAAAATTTGGACTCCAGATTTCGGTAGATTTTTCTTTTTAAAGCTCTTTAATTACAAAAAGTACTTTTAGAATTTGTTTATTTGCCTGTCTGTTTCTGATAATTGCATTTACACGTTTTTGAAAGTACGGACAGATAGACGATAACCTCAACGAACTTTACTCTAAATTTGATGTATTTGCACTATAGTTGTTAAATGCATAACCAATTTTATCTCCAATCCGCTTTGTTTTGTAGTAATAGCATTATCTTATATTCAAACAGACAGACTTCCTTTGAACGAATTTTTCTCGAAATTGTGACAGAAACATTAAAATTTGATGTCAAGACTGTATACCAAATATTATCCATCAAGCTTGAAGGGCGAGTTATTTCAAATCCTACTATTAGTTCACACTCTCCCTATATTTATTTATTTATCTTGTACAAATTTTCGATCGCTAATAAAATACTTGCAATTTATCCACTCGAGTTCAAATGCATGTTTTTTAAATTTGTAGTGGATGACACTGGATGTTAATACAGTCTTTTTAAGAATACAATTTCATTCATTAAATTTAATCCATTTTTAATAATTTGAATAGAGTTTTAGCAATTTGTAATGAAAATTGAAGTCAACAGTCAGTAGCTCAATCGGCGAAATGCAAGGATTTCAGTATTTTCACGTGAAGGTGAAGAAAGATCAATTTTTGCAAAAATCAGTCATTTTTTGATTATTATTTGATAAAAAGTAACTAAAATAAAACTTTGCTTTGTTGACTTAAGTAGGAATTGAATTAAAATCATTTTTTTTTTTTATATATACATTACTTGTTTTTATCATATACAAACAAACGTAATGTCGAGAAGGTATTTTTCGAAATGAATTTCGTCAAAATCTAGGAATCAAATTTTTTTGTCGGTTCCAATATTTTCTCTATACTTCTTATACGAGCAACTGAGAAGGGAACATAAAAAAGCTGTCCATTAAATCATAAAAAGGCCACATTTCAATTTTCAGGAATATAAAGGACCAATAAACTCCGCAACAAGAGGAAAACTTTTTATCCTATCTCCTTATTCTCCAACATACCTGACTAAATTTCGGAACACCTGCCAGCTGGACGGCTGTCCATAGGCGGTCAGGGGCAGCTTGTAGCGTGTCTCTTTGTTCTCCAAGGCGTCAGTGGCGGGCAGGTAGTACTTCCTGTAGTGGGAGCCTTCGATCTTGAACTTCTCCACCAGGGCGGAGATCTGCGTGCTGGATTCGATGAACCTTTCACGGGTCCGACGATCGACAGTGGACAGGCATACTGCAGGAAGATAGAAAAAAAATAGTAAAGTTTCATAGTTTTGAGTTGAAAATACGAATTTTCCGAAAATAAGACTTTTGAAATACAAGGGGGGCTCATTTGAAAAGGTACGAAACGCCGTATCAACCCAACTGTTAACATATCTGCCTATGGGAGTATGTAGAGAGACATCTAGGGATGCAATTGGAGTCTCCGGTGTAGATCGGAGCATGCACAGGCGGCAGTATGCATAGGAGAGAGCAGAGACTCCTATAAAAAGGGTCCAAATAACGCCCAAGATTCGCTTCTTGTTGAATACCTCCAGCACAGAAGAATCATTAATTGTGATGTATACTGTGAGACGCTCCGAAGACTACGCAGATCTATCAAAAACAACAACAACAGTTGCCTTGGTTCTGCTCCATGACAGTGCACGTTCACTCGTTTCCATGAGCACCCACCCGAAACTGGCCAAGTTCAAGTGGGAGCAGCTCGATCATCTGTCCGACAGTCCGGACATGTCACTCTGATTTTCATGAATTTGGTCCCTTGAAAAAGCACCTGAAAGGAAAGCACTTGGACGGCGAACTCAAGAACGCTGTCAAGGACTTGGTCTTATCACGGCTTCAGGAATTCTGGGAACAAGGAATCCTTCGGCTCGTTAGTCAATGGGATCGTTGTGCACATGCTTATGGTATATACTTTGAATAAAGTCTTCATTCATACTCACAGTGCCATTTCGTAGTTTTTCACTTGAATACCCCTTGTATTTCAAAGTACTAGACACCTTCGGCTTCTAGCTTGTTCACCCGGATTAACTTTTGGGGCAGTTACATTATAGTATAAAAATCACACCAAAATATAAGGCTTCAAATAAATTAATTCTATTCCGTGAAATTTACAGATGAATTTCAAATTTGTTCGCTTGTTGTAAAAAAACAAAGCACAGATGCATGCAAAATTGACTTGGATGTGGAATAAAATTAAACTGTCAGGCATGCCAAATATATTTTTGGCGCCCAGTTGCGTACGTCAATTATCAAAATCCCCAAATGAGGACAATGGTTTTTAGGTTTATAATAATCAATTTTAAAGGAAAACATTAAATTTTACTTACAATAATACATAAGTGGATTTTCCAATTCAGGACAAGGGAAACCTATGCTTCCAAAATAATCCAGCAACATTCTGGTACTTCCTAAAAATTCAAAAGAAAATAATAATTGCAGTTAGAATCAAAATAATAAATAAAAAGTAAAAGTTTCGGTAACTTTATTGATAAGACGTTAAATAAGAAATTCCAACCTATGGGATTGGTCTCCACAAAATTTTCTAGTTCTAATTTTCTGAAGATTACAATAATTTTTTGAAGATTCTGTACTTCGTATACAAGAAAGTAAATATCTTAGAAAATTGACTCATGTAATTCCAATTGAAATTTGTTCTTAAGTTAAGAAGTTTAAAGGACGTTTATTTTGTAACTATCATCACAAAGATATCTTGCTTGCAGATTCGAATGCAGATTTCAGTTTTTAAGTCTTACACTAGATGATGCCACGACACATTAAAAGTTTCAGCACGTTGATGATTTATTACTTCTATTTTGCTTCTATCACAAAGTGACAATTTTTTTTCAAAAAGACAGTTTTAAAGAAAAATGCTTTGTTTCTGCTTATTTGAAATCTTCATTAATCTACATTAAAATAATTCTATTTTTGAAATTTTCTTTGTAATTTAGTATTGGGTCTTGATTTCTGAATGGTATTTTTTCTTGACAGTAATAAAATACATAGGAATGCAATAATGTTTATGGTTTGGAGTTTCGAAAATCTGCCCCATTAAATTCTACAGACTTAATGATTTATAAAGTAATAAATCTTTAATTTTTAATAGAAAAAAATACTAATGGGGTTCATAATTATTACTCCTATTCACCAGCAGATGCACACCTGCCTGCGATTGTGCAGTGAATGAAATTCTTTTTAAAACACTCATTTAATTTGAATCCATTTGATGCTATAAAAAATGGGAGTTTCTCATTTTTTCACACATTAGAGCGTCCAAAATTTCTTCCCGTGAATTTGTTGACAATTTATTTTAATAGTCTCAAAAATAATTATTGAAAAATAATTCCATTTTATTTTTATTAATAATAAAGATTAAGCTAGAAAATTGCTAAATTTCTACATTTTAATACGTTTAAATTCAACTAAAGAGCATTTAAAAAAAGATTGTTATTAAATGTTAAAAAATTTGCTAGAATAAAAAAGCATGATTTTAAATTTTAAAAAATTACTAGAACAAAAAGATTATTTTTAAATTTAAAAAATAATGATGTGTTTGACGTCGCATGTATTTCTATCTGAAAGGATTGTCATCCATATATACAGTTTTAACGGTGTGCAATCTGAGAGAGTTATCATCTTGACTAGTGCCATCTGAAGGGATTGTTATCTGTATAGACAAGAGTGACGTAGTTTTGATCAGAGGGGAATTTAACGTCGTGCATATTTTTTTTAAATCTGTGAAAAATGTTATTGAGTTTGATTTCCGTATTTCTATTTGAAGGGAATTTATCGATGTTGTTATTGTTGTTTCTAATGGCACTTGTCATTGATAAGCCAGCATACTAAAGATATGTACCAATGTAAAATTGATTCGACTTCTAATGCATTGCTATATAAAGGCATTGTCATCTGTGCAATATGCATGCATTTTCTATTTGAAAGGAGTCTTATTTAAATGGGCGATTTTAACAGACTAATTTAAGCTTGCTGTTTATCCTTCTTGGATTGAACACTAAACCAGGACAAGAGATCGGGGGAAAGAGTGGTGCATTACTTCTGAGGGATCTCTGAGCACTCGAGGCCAGATGTCTGACTTTATCTCATATGAAGATGCAACTCACATACTCGCTTGCACAACCCCTTTTTACAGGGGTGCTCTTCCACACGCCTCACAGATAGAACGCAGGGTAAAGAACACCAAGAACATCCATTCCCGAACCCAGGATGCCTAGATCAAAGGAAAGACGCGCTCCCCTTATGCCAGGACGGCAGCAGACTGATTTATTCCATCCGAAAAGAACGGTCATTTGTGGAGTGCGTTTCTGTTCCTATAGGGGTGCTCACCCGTGTAGACGACTTCCCCGAGGCTGAGGTAGGTGACCCTGTCCAGGAAAGGGAAGATGTCCGAGCGGGGCTTCTCCATGCTCAGGACGACGATGCGATTGTACTTCTTGGCGTGGTTGGAGAGGATGGAGATCACGAAGTACGTGTTCAGGGGGTCCAGGTCGTAGGTGGGGTCGTCCAGAAGGATCATCACTGAAAAAGAAAACAATTTCCTCACTGCTTCAGTCAAAGATCAATATTTAAATCCCATCAAATACACTGTCTTCTTTATACCAATAAGAGAGTGTTAAAAAACATACTGAATGAAGTAAATGGATGGAAGATGCATTATCTAGGTACAGAGGGCTATATTATCTTAATGGTTAAAAGTAATAATGGCAAGACATGTTAAGAAAAAAATATTAAAAGTAAGTTTATATTGTAGAAAGGAAATAGTCCAAGTAAGAATCTGTATGATGATGAAAGTTTCTTTGTATGTTCTATTATATAAAGATAGTTTTTCCCCCCTCTAACTTGAAGACATTTTACGCACAGACTCTTAAAAACAAAAAGGTCATTTTCAACTTTGATATTTTTCTAGTATTTTTACTGAAAATATATTAACAAAAGTTATTTTTATGCCATCTTAAAATTAGCTTTTTAGTGACTCCAAATGCATTACTATACAATTTTTTCCTCTAAATTTAATGAATATTTTAAACAATTTGATACACAATCTATACATTTTTTCGTCATGGTGAAATTTAAATTATTTCCGTTATTCCCATCAAACCACTCAAAGGAGAAAAAAACCTTGGTCATTAACACCGAAATAGGATTTCCACTTTTATTGATTGTCACGAACTCTTTTAATTTGTAGTATAGGTCGTTATTTTTAACTCATATTTCTGATTGTTATCAAATTTTAAGACGGAATTTTAAACGCATTAAATATTAACAAGCTACGTTTGGCTACCAACTTGTTCGCTGCATTTTAGGATATTTAATTTCTAATTAGGAATACACTTAATTCAAATTTCATCATATTTTTAATGAAACACAGGATTTAAATGGAATTAACAAATTATTAACGTGGCAAATTAAAATCTGACGAGACTTAAGATCAATGTATTATCGTCAACGATGAATTATGTTTGGGCGATTTCTCACCAGATGAAATTACTAAAGCCCTAAAGTTTTTTTTTAAATCTTTTTTGTTGCTATCTAAGAAGAGACTTGGGCGAGTTTTTGAACGATTGGCATGATTTGATACTCTGGGCTAGAAAACGTATATTACTTGTAGATGATCAAATTTGAGGATATGCCACGATTAAGGTGTATAATTCATAGTTTCACATGATAAATTTTTAACAATTTCGGATCACTGCTTTAAAAATTGTTTAATAAAATTTTTAGTTACTTTATGAAATATCTCACTGTGTTACACAATGAATTTAATTCTTTAATGATAAGACATAGCGATTATTAGTTGGGTGAAGATTAAGCATTATTCTACGCATGATTAAATTTTCTCTATGAATTAGTCGAAACGTTTGTTCGATGCTTTATTTACATTTGACTGTTGCTAATCGATCATAAGTAATAATCATGATTCCTGGTGCTATGTTCGTTAGCGTATTATAGACATGTAATACTATTTAAAAATCTAATTTAAACTCAATTTCCAAAGCTTTATCTCAATTCAGCCCATATTAACTTTATTATCAAATGTTCGCTTATTTCCTGATTCTATTCCATCTTTTTTATTTGATTAATTCAACAGAAGTTCTGTAAAAATGCTGAAACCAGCTGTTCATACACTCCGAATAAAGGGATAAATTATCGAATCAAACTCATCCTTTTAAAAGATCCCTATTATTTTCTAACTAAAATCGATAAGCTCAAAAAAATCTATCAAAATCTCTCACTATATAGTAATGGAGAAAAAAAATTCACTAGCTTTTCCTCTTTTCGCATTAGAGTCGTTCTGTGTTGAAGTGTTCGTCGCTTCTACTTATACATAAATCATTATGCCAGAGTTGGAACTTTAATAATGGCAACACTGCTGTAAAAATGGCACGCAACCAAACCAAAGAATGTCACGTGTACTACACGTTAGCTATATATCTACCTTACTTCTCAGCAAAAAGACTCGTCCTTCCTACGTCACGCGCATGCGGAGTGACGCGAAGAATTAATACTTGTATTAGCTTGCGGTCTAAAATAAGTGTTCAGGATGTTTTCAAAAGTTGGATAAAAATTGAATGTGCAGTAGCAGAGGTTGTATAGCAGTATCATTACACTGGATTAGATTTGTGGCAGATCATAGAGGCGCCAAGAAATTAAAACGCCAATCAAACGAATGGAGTCATTACGGGTCACCAAGACGTTCGAAATTTCTTCAGAGCCCCAGCAATGTGAAAGTTATGCTGATTCTTGTGTGATGGTCTCAGAAACGTCATTTTAAAGCATAGAGTCCCACCACAGCAGAAAGTTCAGAGATTCTTCCAGTGATAGACCGGTCCATTCGAACTATCAACAGGCGCTGCTACAGGTGTTCTGCGACTTCTACATCGTCGAAAACCTGTTGTACACAATGCTAGTGACTGGAAAATATGGGGACAGGAATCGCATTTGTATTCCATGTAAATAAATAGTTGCCACTATTAAAGTTCCAGCCTTCGTATATATAGTTTAAAATTCAGCAGAACCAATATTCCGGCAGAATAATCTAGTCGCCTAAATCGGCTGATAAAAAAATACAAATAAAAAATTATGTTGGGACTATCTATGATGAAGTTCAATGCCGTCGGAACTCTGTATGCTCGGAAAAATGGATTGATTACTGCAAATTTCAAACTTCCCGCCTCGAAAAGTAGTTAGTTTCAATTACTCTAATTGCCAAGGAGGTCAAGTCCACCATTGGTGCAGCAAATAATTTCCGATTCGAGTCATAAGGAAATGAGTTTGAAAGTCACGGGCAAGTGTAGCGTGACTAAGTGCCTACCTGGATCCTTCACCAGCTCGATCCCGACTGCCAGCCTCCGGTACTCGCTGGGCTTCAGGGTGCTCACTTCCCGGTTCGACACCTGATTGAGCGCCAGGTCGGCCATTACTTGCTTCACCTGGGAAAAATATAGAAAATGAAGCATCATTTTCGTGTTTTCGAAATGAACGCGCTCTGTGCCGTTGCTATATGTAATTATATCGCTCAATACTTTTACACGAGTTCGAAGTCTCTTAGCCCTCAAGGTACTAAATCTGCCCAACCCGGCCGCGAACATTGTATACAAATGAGCCGTCTTTGGACTGGTTTCTTTTTCAAATGAAGAATTCGGGATGTAAGTTGAAGTCATCCTTAGAGATAACTTTAATTTATATCCTGAATACTCCCTCCAGAAAAGAAAGAGCCCCCAAAATAGCCAGTTAGTGCCAGTTAGTGTAAAACATGCTCAGCCAAGTTAGGTCAACTTGATAGTGAGGGGGTTAAAACTAAAATTGCCGACTCTATACTGTCTGAGTGTATTTTTTCAATTAACGCTGTAATCCATGGTTTAATGGAGTTTTAATGGCCTTCGGTTGCCTCGATACAATCTTCTCTCTTTACAATTTCTACAACGTTAATGAGGCAAACGTAAGAATTAAAAACCATAATACTGGAAAGACTCTCCACCCTCCCCCTAAAAATTCCATGGGGAGAACGTTGGTTTTATATCAAGTAACGTTACGCGTTTTACCTCGACTATGTCAAAGAAAAATTGTACTTATAATTCAGCCTAATCAGAAAAAAAGTTGCACAAATTATTCAGCGCATTTCGCCAACAAAGCTGCGCCCACGATTTCGTCTGTTTTTGAACTGAAAATCTTTCTAAATGAATCTGTGCACAGAATAATACCTGTTCACTATTTGCCTATCTTGGAAATTGTAAAACAGGTTTTTTCGCTTTCTAAATTTGCCAGCTATGAAGTTTTTATTTTATGATCAAGCGGAACTGAAATATTGATTTTGAATAAAAAGGAAATCAGGCAAAGATCTAATCGATCAAGTCGGCAGTGAACATATCGCCAGACGAATGTACTGTTCTTAATCCATTCATTGAAGGATTTCCACTAATCAAGCGGGTTGGCGCCATATTTCAATTAGCTTACTTGTTTCATAATTAAAATTTCGTCAAAATCCAATTGCCTTTAAGCCAAATATCGTTACATTATACACCTGGCTTTCAGAATTAAGGAACTGATTATGAATATAATTGAGAAAAAGAATAAAAGCAATATTATATACATATTCTTCTTCAGACCAAATCTGAAAAGTAAAACTATTGATTATTACCGATTATCTATTCACTGTATTTCAGTTTTTAAATATAGCAAACAAAAATGATGACAGGAAGTGTATTGAAAACTTCATCTAGTGTAATTCTGAGAGAAAATTAAAGGTACATTCAATATTTTGAAACATTTAACCCTTTATTTACTGACCGTATTTTAAAGTACAGTTTAAATCCGGCTGATATCTTCACAATATGACTATTTCTTCAAACAGTATTTTAAAGAGGACGAAGAACGTATTTCCAACAGAAAGTAGTAAATATCAATCATAGATAACAGTAAAAATCTGTTATTAATTAAATTAAATTATTTTAATTAATTAAAAAGTTCTTTTTATTCTTCCAGAGTTTATTTCGTGCCAAAACTTGATTAATGATTCAAATAAGGGGGTCTATTGCTCGAAAAAATGATGGGAAAATAATTCAGCAAATAAAGGGTTAAATTAAGAAAATTCCCTCATTTTTTTCTGTTATATTCTTAGAATACTGATTACACATACGTTTTTCGCATACATTTTTTAAATAATGAAATGCCCGAAACGATTGTTCAAGAAAAATGCGGCGGCTGTCCGAAAACTCTTGTGCTAGATATGATTGATGGATATCTAAAGCGTGTTTTACTTATTAGAATGTTTCATCTTAACAGGAATAAAGCGCACCCGTTCATTGAATGAATTCTTTTAATAGTCATAGACTAATTAGAATTTTGGATATAAACCTTTTATGAATACACTCTACCAATCTGGTTTTCGATTGTTTTGTTATATAACGATTGTTTAGTTATATTTCCCGGTTTAAAGCAGCACTTGGGCTATTTCGGAATGAGCCTCGTTATTTTGAACCTCAGTCAGATGACGGGGTGACAACTGAACTGGCTCCCGCCTCTCTATACCACACCAGCGGGAGGACGTTTTGCCTGACAGATTTAACGAGCAATAGACCCCCTTACACGATGGTTCTTCGATGTAA
Source organism: Argiope trifasciata (assembly GCA_026543055.1). NCBI lineage: Eukaryota > Metazoa > Arthropoda > Arachnida > Araneae > Araneidae > Argiope > Argiope trifasciata. The sequence goes on from JAPMOQ010054519.1 coordinate 349,002, forward strand.
TCAGGCCTCGGACATGAAACTCTCCAGCTCACAAGCCGAGACCTTACCCCAGACCACATATCCCCTGCAGCTTTTTAGATATAGCCCTCAAAGACCCCCGCTCTTCTTCACACCACACCAATGGAACAACGTTTGGCCGGGATGGATTAACGTGGGTCATGCCCACACCATGACGGTTCTTTTGTGGAATCGGATCACGAGCTTGAAACCCTCAGGTTCCGAACCCGAGACTTTCCCAGTAGGCCACTTTGGACCCATCCGGTTTTTAAAGAGAGTAGAGTGAAAAAAGTGAAACGTGGGAGTATCAAAGTAAGATTCATCTACCTTCCTGCTGTAACATGATGATCAGCAGCCGTACGACAATCCCTTGGAGAATTTGAGAGAGGAAACTTGTTGGCTGCGCATGTGCAAAGCTAGCTGCGTTCCGGAATTAGAATTATGTTAGATACTTTTTAAGTGTGTGTAATGTTGTTCGTGTCGCGTCTTCAACATTAAGTATATGTTAAAATTGTGTAAATAAATTATTTTTGGCCACGATTGCCTATTTACTGTGCCCAGTGTGTATGAAAACTTTACTATTAGCATTTTGAAATCCGAAGGCTTCTAGATTGTTAAGCAATAAGGAGTTGAAATGAACAATGTTACCACCCTTTATACTCACTCTATTTCTCTTCATGCTGCCTGACACCTTGGGTCCTATGGTGAGGTGGGCGGAGTAGATAAGAGTCTGCCGGACGGACAGTCCGGGCAGCAGAGTCACCTGCTTGGGGACGAAGCCGCACTGCTCCTGGAAGAGCTGCAGGGTCAGGGAGATATCGTTCAGTACGATCTGACCCCTGGTCACCCCCATGGCGCGGCGGCCGATCACCTCCAGCAGAGCGCGCTTGCCGCTACCTGGAACAAAGAGACAGTCATTGTTAGGGTTGGTAATGTTAAGGCGGGTTCAGACGAGGCTTATTATTGTCCGCAAACATTGCCTCTCTGATGTTGTTCTCGTGTGAACACTTGAGACAACGTTTGTCCCGATGGGACAATCATTTGCCACTGTCCCCTGTTTGTGGTCACGTGATTTTCCAGAAGCAGGTGTGATCTTCTATTGCGGACAATAATAAGTCTCATCTGAGCCCACCTTTTGAGATCTCATCAATGCTGTTTGACTGGTATTAACCTTCTCACTACTGACATGGTCCAACCGGCCGTGTAAAATCTATACCGGCAGGCCGGTTTCTGCTTCAAAAGAAGATGCAAAATGAGACGTCACCAAGGACGTCCCTGCCTTAGACCTTGCATCCATCGCTTGAAACTAGCAAGTAGAAACTAGTATAGAATTTGCATGGCCGATTGGGCCGGAACAGTAGTGAAAGAGTTAAAGATAGTAAAGAATTCGATATGAATTGAGTAGATGATTGTCAGAATTCTATGACGAAATAAACGATGAGAACAAGATGAATTGAAGATCAACAGTGGTAAACGTTGTAAATACTAAAAACAAAAGCGTTGAGAAAACGCAAAAGGTGTCTAACAATTCAATAAGGAACATTCACAATAACAATTTTTAACTATTCAGAAGTATAAGGCTCAATCCACGTCACCAAGAGATAAAAGCGTTGCTCTTTTGTTATTTCAATGGGAGAAAATGGCATTACATCGTTTATCAATTTTAGGCTTCTGCTGATGAGATCTTTCAAATTTAGATTTCGCAGTAGATGTATAATGGATTAATAAGTATTGAGTACCTTAAGTACTTTTAATACCTTAAGGGGACACGGAACCTCAAATTCTTTTTTTCTTTAAATTCTAAAGTTTAAAATTATATTTTATTTTTATTTTAAGAAAAATAGTGTTTTAAAACCCTTCTGTAAAATTTTTTTAAAAAATAATTTAATATATATATATATATATATATTGTAACCTAAATTTTCTTCAAAATTTTTAGTCTTATTTAAGCCCTAAAGCTTTTTAAATTATGAAGATTTTTCTCCAAATTTTTTTTTCTTGGCAGCTATTTATATAGTACATAAAAATTAGTATGGAATTTCTCCTGACAACAATATTAATTTTTTTTATTTTAAAAAACACACAAAAAAAATCTGAAAATTTTGAATTTGCGCATTTTTAAAAAAATTACTACATACCTTAAGGTTAATTCCATTAAGTTTTATAAAACATACATTTCTGAACATTCATAAAAAAATCCATACCTTTCCCTCCATTTTTAAGAAAGCCTTAGGCTATTGAAACGTAGTTTATAAGCAAAAAACGAACAATGGGTTAAATGGAAATGGGGGAAAATGGAAGTTTTTATTTACCTAAATGATAATATAAAATTTGTCTAATTTTCCTGTAACTTTTTAAAAATATGATACAAGTTATTCTAAATTGTTAAAAGTTAAAAAATGCAAAAAACTTATGTCGATCGATGCATCTGTGACTTTTGAGCATTTGTTTCAAATGACACTGTGGAGAGTCTCATTGAAGTTTTGCGTCGCAAGTAGCGAGTCAAATTTCGGTGGGTCTTGGCAAATTCTTCAACGTTTATGCATCTTTCCACAATTTCCTAAGATGTGATGTTGGGTCGAAATTTTTACCAAGAAGCGTGGTCAAACAGTGCGCGATACGTATGACAAAAAAGCGCGGAATACGCCCAGAAGTGACTCGTGTCAGCTCGTTCACCTAATCAGAAATCAGCTTTCGCTATAAATGCTTAATTAAGTTGAAGTACGGTTTAATTTGAAAGGGTATATTTTCGATAAAAATTTAGTATATCCAATAAAAGTTTTCTTAGCATGAGTTTCGTCAATAAAACGTCTTCCAGAATAAACACATGCTGTTTATCAAAAAACAATACAGCAAGTCAATACAGATTCCTATAGAGTGGGTTGGAATATTTAAAAGTTTGATAGCCTCTACTATAGAAAATACTTAAACTTTATAACTCACTAATGATGAACTCAGCAACGATTTTTTCTTCGAAATGGAATGTTTTGTTCTATTTTACATGGGAAAAAATTGTTTTGCTTTGCGTGTAAGATCCAGGTAAGAATGGCGCTCGCTAAATGAGGTTTCACTGTATACGTTTTTCAAAATCTAAAGTTAAAAATATTTTGCTGAGATATGTAACAAACAAATGCGACTGAAAATTTTAGCCAACATTAATCTCAGAGAACTAATTAATCATTAAGAGCGGTTAGTTCCGAATATAGTGGTCATGCCAAGTTGGTTGGTTGGTTAACTTAATTTTAATGGCGCAAGAGCCAAAAGTAGGCTATACTGCGCCAATCATATCGTTAGTGGTCATGTCAAATAATTCCGTTCCGGTACGTACCTTTGGATCCAAGAACGGCCATCACCTCTCCTGCATGGACCTCCATGGACACATCTTTGAGCACAGAGCCCGTCGGAACGGAACCGGTCAGCTTCTGGAAACAGGTGCCAGGTTCCACCTGTCCAGTATGGAACACACTGTTCAGCTCCAGGACATGGTCACTGGAAATGCCATTGGCCCCTGTTGGAAGAAAGATCAAAATTGTTACCTTTAGAGAATCATTAATAGTACACTGAAATATTCCCTATATTATACAGGGTGTTTCAAAAGTCCTAGTCAAAAATTTAAGGGGTGGTAGGAAACATCCAAATAAGCAATTTTGAATACATAATATATGGGCGGAGAGCTAACGGTTTTACAGTTAGATGGCTTACTGTAATGTGTGGGGCGTGTAAGATGGTCTTACACTTAAATGGGACATCTTGCATACCGTAGATTTCAAAAGGTACAGAGACGTACAGTAATCAAGAAAAGGCGGATATTCGTTTTCTGTATTATCTGGCGAATGGGAATGCTTTGGAAACCGTAAGATTGTACAGGTAGCGTTTCCCGAGAAAACACGTGTCAGATATAAAAGATTCGAGCAATTGCATCGGTACTTGCAAGAAATGGGATCCTTTGTCACCGAAATGCATGATACAGGGTGTGGTAGAAATGTGCGGGTGACACAAGTAATAGAGGGCATTCTACAATGAGAGGAAGATCGTACGGATATTAACACACGAGAGTCAATCCTATCCCATCTCAATGAGGTCTATCTATATGAGGTCCCTATCGAAATCTTGTAGTAAAAATCCCTATAGGGATAAATTTGGTCTCTTCTGCTGTTGTATCGCGATGTAGATTGACATATTTCTTATCACTCATTCTTTATAAATAAATTACGCCAATCATGGAGAAATAAATTGAAGTTTTAAATTTTCAAAAGTTTATTCTATTCGCCAGCGCATTTTCTAAACTATGCACAGAGAGAGAGCGAGTGTGTGTGTTTGTGAGTGAGAGAGAGAGAGGAGGCTAATGTAAGAAGATCAACATCAAACGGCTTCCACGAATGGTTTTAAAGCTTCACTTAATTCAAAGTCATGTAAATGAGTGGAAACCTAAAGTATTATTAGATTATTTCTCAAAATAGTTTGATGTGCCCCCCCCCCCCAGATATCATTCAATCTTAGGCAAGAAAATGAAATAAAATCAAGAAACAGGCTTCAAACAGAAATCCTCACCGTAATGACTTAGTTACGGAAACTTCTAATCCCTGCTTTCTCCTTGAAATATTATTTCTCAAAAGTAATTTTTGTATTACTCTAAAACCAAGAAGAAATGGACTTTCGTAGTTTTATTCATTTAATTTCCGTAGCGATTGTTTTATTTGCTTTAATTTTTTTAAATTAAATTTGAAACAGTCTGTAATATGTTTTGAAAAATATGGGGAAACTCAAATTCATCCATCAAAATCAATAAATGCAAGCAATGTAAAACCTAGACAGAATCTCTAACCACAGAGATGCACCGATTTCACCCATTCATTTCGCCGTAGTCAATTAATATAGAAGATGAAGAATTGATCGCTGATGGTGGCTAGAATCATTTCATTTTTTAATTTATAACTTGGAAAAATAAATACTTTTATTGGTTGTAATGAAATATGATTCAAATGTAGTTGCTATGACTAAAATGTCACCCATTCATTTCACCATAACCATTTAATATAGAGGCTGAAAAACTGGTCACTGAAGATAGCTAGAGACGTTTTTATTTTTTAATTATAACTTAAAGTAATAAATAAATTTTTTGGTTGTAATGAAATGCGATTGAAATTTGGTTGCCGTGAATAAAGTTGTTAATATATCAAACGTGGAACTGATCTCTAATGACGGCTAGTATCGATTATATTTCTTTTGAGGGAAAGTAAATTTTTACCTCAATTCGAGGTTTTATATTCTCTCGTCGGTTTCTGTATGTTACAGAACTCCTTTCCCAAATAAAGCCTGTAAAGCACCAAATTCAGATTGCGTTCTAGAACAGATATTGTGATAAATATTCAATGAATCAGTGCTGCAGATTGAGAATAATTTCAAACACAAAGTAATAAACTTTCGATCTGGAAACGGACACTCCACCAGATTTTCATCTAAAACTCGCCAGTCACGGAAATCTATGATTTCAGATCGCAAACTGAGTCACGGTCATTCCATAAAGCATTTGATCGGTTACGTGACGTCGAGGTTTGTGTCAAGGCCACCGGCGAGTTATTTTTCAATAGATTCTTTTTTTTTATTTTTCATCGCGCTTGTATACAAATAGTAAATTACAAGCATGTTTGGATAACAACCGATTCTTTTTTCGCCTCGGATGAACATGTAAAGCAGTATATCTAGATTTCGCAAACTTGCACGAATAATCCAAAATCTGTTTTCTTTCTTTTTCTTCTTTTCCTCATTCAAGGGTTTTTTTTCCCGGTAATTGCAATGTGTGACGGTGTTATGAAAATTCGGAAAGGCTGAATTTGCAGCAGAAAATAATTGTTGTTGCCATAAAAGTTTAAAAGCTGTGTTTTAAAGTTTGCTTTCATCAGCTTTGAAAAAGAATGATTTACTTTCTCTTACAATAAATGTAAGAGAAAGTATCGTAATCTTTTTTTTATTCTATCGAATCTATGTTTTAAATTTTGTGTTTGAAAAACATTTTTTAGAAAATAGGTCTATGACCAAAAAAAAAAAAAAAAAAACCCCCACCTCGGAAACGTTTTGAGCTACGTTAGAAATTTGGTATATGTTCTTCATACCGAATTTGCAGATTTCTATCGAATTTGGTGTAAAAAGCGTTAAGAGGAAGACTGTCAGTACGGCTGCTCGAATATAAATTGATACGACAACTACAAAATAGAACTACAAACGGTTAAAGAGTAATATACATGTTCAACATCTATAATGTAGACAGTTATAAAATTGAGTTATTTGTCGGTCTGTTCTTTACGAAACATATAAATGCGACAATCTAAAACGTAGAGTGAAATATAGTATATCTGGTTACAGAATGTTGTGACTGTATGTGTAGTTTTAGAGTAAAAATTTATTTCAATCGGTTGCAAAAAAGGATAGCCCAAATTCGGTTTTCGGATACTTTGCGGATTGTACAAAAAAATTCAGTAAAAATTATAAATTCAGAGGAAAGTTTAATATTTCTTAACGAATTGTACGCGAATGCTATGCAAAATGTTTTCTATCGTAAGACTTTTATAAGATGCGAGACACTTCCGCTGGTTTTACATAATGAAGCTGGTTTACCTTTAGCTGCATTCATAAAAATAGCAAATCGTAAAAAAATAAAAAAAATAAACCACCACTGTCCACCATTTTAATAGATTATCCCATAGAAACTAGATTCGATGAGAACTCCAAAATGAAAGTACTATTTTAAGATGCATTAATATATCTTAGGAAATTAAAAAATTGTTTTATAAAAATCTTACGATTTTGTTATATAATAAAAACTCGAATTTGCGTTCATATACATATTACTAAGAAAATACATCAAATTGTTTGAGAAAAAGTGAAAGTTCTACACATAATTACAAAACATAATAAAGTTTCAAAATCTTTTTTGCTTTATGCAAATTAATCTTTTAAATTTTTTTTAGTTTTGTATGACACTAGCAGTACCTGCACAGCGTTGCCCATTTTTAACATCCAAGAGGAAAAGTTAGCTTTCAACTTAAGTCTGATTCATTATGTGTCTGTGTTGCAGTGCAATTTAAAGGAAGATTGTTCCGAAGCGTTTTGGCATTTAATGTGCTTTCTTTTGGGCATAATGAGATTCGAATCGCTGTTTAAAATTCAGACTTAAACAAAGAAATGTATCGCATATGTATACCACAGTTATTGCTATTTGCTCATGCGCAATTTGAGATTTTCGCAATGTGCGGATAAGTGCAAAGCACAGATATCTCTGTTTTAACTATGAGCGAAGGAAATAAGTAGGAAAATAATTAAAATCGCAATTATAAGACTTTCATTTACTTTGATATGACTTCAATATATAAAACCCTTTCCCGATAAATACCCAACAAATGTTACAAAAATCTACAGACTCACTCAGGGAACTTCATTTCATACCATTTATAGATGATGTAGGAAATATGCCAAACCTTTCTTGTATCATTTAGTAGAAAATACTATAATACCAGATTTAATAACACATTTTAGAATTTTGTCTGAAAATCTGCATTCATTTGGTGGAATATTTCTTAATATTCATACGAAAACATTACTTCAACAAATTATGAAATCTCTTCATAAAGTATAATCATAGAGGGTAATTTTTCAATAATATAAAGTAATCTTCGAACTACATTTATATTTATGGCACAATACTTTTAATTCTCAGTTTTAAACAGAGATAAAAAAAGAATGAATTAATTGCAACCGAAATAATAGAATTGTATTAAACACTTTTCTGTAAATAAAAGATCGGATTATCTCACCTTGATTACACAAATGTATAGCAATCAAGTTCATTTAAACGTTCGTGAATTGAAATTCTACAGCAATCGTAATTAAGAAGTGCATTATTAAAAGGAAAATATGACATTAATCTGGAGTGGAATTTCGATCCAATTCTCACGTTCTAAGGACATGGGAAAGAGAGGTCTCACGCAACGCTGATGTGACCGCCGATAAATAATCGATCGGTGACTTCAGATTTGATTGCTTTATTCGAAATATGAGGATACACATCAAAAGATTGAGGGTAAGGATGAGATTTAAAAAGATTTTTATTTTTGAAAAAGTAATTCTTTGCCAGCAAATAATGAGTTTATTCGGACAATTAGAGATCAGGTTTCCGCAATCAAAATAAAATTGCGTAAGACCAATTGCGAAACATTGCAGGAAATATTCTGTATTCGTGTTTTTCCCAAATTAGCGAGTGTTTACATAAATAAGTATTCGTACGTCTCTGAAATATATTGTGCATTCTTCGAACCTCAAGAATGCACATTGAGGTTCGAACTCGGGTCCATTGGGTCCTTAGTCACGTTACATAATCCCTAGACAAAAGTGTACACACGTATCCCGAAGTTATCTGGCTCACGAACTTACCAACAAAATATTTTAAACAACAGTTCTGGCGAATGAAGGTATCCAACTAGGTTGTAAAAAAGCTTTTTCCAGAAAAATGTTTATGAAAAAAATTATGAACTGTAAATAAAGTCCTAACTTCGTAGACTCTAAAATAGACTTTGTTTTTAATATACTATGCAAGATAGAATTTTAGATATTGTTTGACATCGGATTCTAAAACCTTCTGCGCTTTTGCGCATGCGTTTGGATGGGTTGAATTCATCAAAATAGGTGGGAGAGGAAAGACGAAAAAAGGGGATGTTTACATTTAACAAAAAAAAATAAACTCTACGTTACTCGTAGACTGAAATAAAATAAAATGATATGGTCAGAAACGAAAAGTTACTTGCATACATTTTTGAAAAGTAAAAGTATCCAGTCGGGGCAAAAATCAAAGTCAATAAATGATGAATAACGGAAATGATCTCATTCCTTAAAGAAATAGATCGTCTCAGAATACTGAACTGAACAGCACAATAGTTCAGTAGTAGCAGCAAATAAAAATGAAATGGGAAATAGTGACGATTTGAACCGGAAATGAGTGATTTATCTTTACCCTAAAATTATCCGAAATAATATTTGATTTGTTCATATTCACTCTCTACCAACTCAGCAGTAATTTACTTATTTCCGGCATTTATTTTACAAAAGCGTTAACACTTCATTTGTTTCTTCGGATTTTAAGATAGTTTCATTTAGACGTTTTACTGGCACTAAGTTCAAACGGACAAATTTTAACAAAAAATTATTAACATTAACTTCAAAGCTCTCCTAAAATATTTGTTTATTAAAATAATTTTTATCTTCTGGTCTGTTACATTTTTTGTAGTTTAAGTTGTATTTAGGTGAAAAATTAAATATTTCCATTGTTATTATTTTTTTACTTAATTGGTTTTTCCTAGCACTGATAATTTTGCTAAAATTCCATTTAATTTAATTTTTTCTAAAATATAAATGCTTTTTTTTTTGTTTTTAGTATTTCGAGCTATACAAATTTTTTTGAAACCATTTGGATATCTTAAATTATTTTAAAATTAATATGAAAATAAACTTCGTGCACTAATTCCAAAACGACAAGAAATAAGTTCCCAAATTGCACATCTTCTGTAGAAAAATCGAATCAATTGTAGAAATGGTCACATTCATATAAAAAGGAAGCAAATTTAGAACACCATTGCTTCTGCAAAATATTTAAGAAAACATAACTTTTGGTGCATTTTTAAAAATTGACAAATCCGAAATAAAAAAAATCAATGAACTTGATTATTAATTTTAAGAATTTGTGTCCCTCTGACTCTGATGCAGATTTTTTTTAATAGTTATTGTGAATTTTTTTCAACATTAATAAACAAAAACCTTTTTAACATTTCAACAAAATCTTCTTACCCTAACATCTAAAATACCTTCTAAATAAATCATCTAAAATAACAAGGTCCGAGCAACAAAATGGGCCAAAAGATATGGGACCAACATTAAAAATGGATCTAGTCATTCAAGATGAAAATTTAGAATATTCATTATAATTGTTTATGTAAAATATTAAGAGGAATATTCAAATGATGCTTGTTTGTTTGTTTTTTTCAAAATTCATTGCTAAATCCGAAATAAACGACAACAGACTTGATTATTAATTTCAATAACATGTGTTTTTCCTATTCTGAAGCAGATGTTTTTTTAAATCCGTAGTTATCGTGAACTATTTTTCAACAAGTAATATTAAACTTTTTATGCTAATCCCAGAATAACAAAAACTTATAAGATAAGAGCAATGAATTTACAAAATGATAGTAGACCAGCATTAGAAATGGGCACTGTTATTCAAGAACGAAGTCTAGAATACGCTTTGTAATTGTTTATATAAAAAATATTAGAAGGCATATTCTAATGAAGCATTTTTTTTCCAAAGTTAATTACCGATTTCATAGCCTTTTGTGCAACATTTTGGAATTTGTTCACTTCTATAAGAACGTCCTAAATAATATAAAACGCTAACGCATGTGCTCCAGAAAACATTCTTAATACTCATTAAGAATGGCAACATTAAAATACAAACAAATGGTCATACGAACTTTTCAGACTCTTGATTGAATGTTTATATGCTTCTCCTCTTAGCTAATTAACATAAAAATTATTAAAAATTCTCGGAGAGAATTCGTATGTTTTAACGATTATGGCAATGTCATTAAAAATTCTATTCAGTAAGAGAAAAAAAATTATAGAAATATGAGTCAAAGTTTAATCGAAAATAGTCTAGGATTAAACTAGGCTGAATTGTCACTAGATGAATAATAGGCATGACTTGACTGTGGAAACTGATGTTTATATCTTCCAAAACCATTCTTACAAAATTAATTGTCTACAATAGTTTAAAATTTAAAAAATCTTTTTTACGATAGCAATTTCTTTTTTGCGTAATTTAAAAAAAATATAATTCTGTATATCATCTGTTCGGCGTACAATCGGCGTACATCTGTTCGGCGTTAGATAATGTGTTTGTGTTTGTTAACTCCTAATTTAAATCCAAATTTCTTAATCTAGCTCATATCAGAGTCATTCTAAAATAATTATCTTATTTCCTCATCCGATTCCACTTTCTCTACTTAAACTTGATTAGAAAATCCTGGAATGTTCACTTTTCAATGTTTATATATAGAGAGAGAGATTTAAAATGTTGGACGTATATTGCAGTTCGAAATAATTGAAGACTTTTCGTTTTTAAGTTCGCTTTATTCTTCCCCCGGAGACAGCATATTCAGAAGAAGGCGCGAACTCGGACGTTCGATACGTAACGCGAGACAGCCTAAAATTAATTTTCCCTCGTCTCTTATATTTCGATAGGGAAAATATTGTTTACAATGCTAATATATTACGTGACAAATATGGATATCTGACGCACATACCGATAGAGGTAATTTAAACAGGAATCTTTTTTTAAAAGTATTCGTTTAGGTCAGCAATTTTATCATTCACTTACAGCGTGGGAACAGCTTCGGCTTTTGGACGATTCAGCATTTTGCACAGCTTTTCTTGAATTAATAAAATATTTCACAAAACCGAATGCATAAATTAATAAAAATAAAACCCGAGGTCGCACTTGCGCATTTAAATCCTTTTTCTACTAGACTTTATAGCCAATAACAGCTGGCAAATTTTATGCGTACATTTTTCTTTATTATTATGTGAAGGCGTTGATTCCGTAATCGAAGGGCTCAACATCTGTCTGCTTCCTTCACGTTTGTTCTAAACTTTCTACAGATGCGTGTTTTTGTTGCATTCACCTACTCGCGGCCTTTTTGGTGTGCGTGACCTTGTTTTCGGCCTTTGGAGACAAAATGCCTTGAAATCGCGCCCATCGATAAGTAGGTTTTATGTAGGCTCTCAAAAGAAGATTACCTGCTCGGCCCTTTTCGAAAGTGAGAGTCCGCCTTTTAACACTGAGTCAGGTCTTTTTAAGAAAAGCAAACAGATGAGTAAAAACTGAGTAACTGAACGGCGTGTAACTGCCCATGTAATACTTCCGACGACCTTGTTTCCAGAAAACAATAGAAAAGTAATCGCCTTGATCTTTTGCGAAATAAATTGTAGTCATTTATCGACTTACAAAAATTAAGTTTCAAATTGAACTTAAAAGTGTTGCGGTTACGAAAAATTACACTGTAAGAAGTAAACTTCATACTGATTCTCGCACTATTTTCAAACTTACAAACTTGTTAATTTGGAAAGAAAAAAAAAAGAAAATGATTGTCTATTGCTCTTAGCTGATAAACATACGTGATTTGATTTAATTTATCGGGCACAAGATGCATTTATAACTATAATGTAAAAAATTAAAATAAGAAACAAGTAATGAATTTTTTAAAAATCAGTTCCTACTTAGATCAACAAAGAAAATTTTTGTTTTAGTTACTTTTTATCAAATATTTATCAAAAAATTATTAGGTGTCAAAAAATTTATTTTCGTAAGAATTGAGCTCCTATCTTTCCTGAAAAATACTGAAATCCCAGCATTTTTCCGATTGAACTACTGCCTGTAGATTTCAATTTTCATTGCAAACTGCTAAATCTCTATTTAAGGCATTAAAAATTAATTTTATTTAATAAATGAATTAATATTTGTAAAAACTGTATTCACATCAAGCGTCGTCCACGACAAGTTTACAAAAATGTATTTGAACTCGAGAGGATGAATAAAAAGTATTTTATTAACGATTGAAATTTTGAACACACACACACTATATTATATTTATAATGTGTGTGTGTGTTCAAATTATGGAAAGAAACTAATAGTAGGAATTGAAAAAGGAAACGACAACGACACACTGATACATCAATTTGTATAAAGCAGATCAAATAAAACTAAACTATGGAAAACATCGATGTCATTCAAGTGAACTTAGACCTTACCCCCATCCGACCATGAAGAGGTGACAATGAGGATTTCTCCAAATAAAACAATTCCCCTCGGCAAACTGGAAGGTAAAGGTGGATTCTTTTGCATCTATCTCCAAATTCCTTTCCATCTTTAGACAAAACATCATGGGAAAAATAGTCAAAACAAAGACTTCAAAATCCCTTTTTAGACCTGAACGTCTAAAATGTAGCTATAATCGAAAAACTGTAAATGCAAAATTTTTTCGTCTTAATAAGGAGCTAATTTGGCTAGTTGAATTCATTTTTCTGTCTTCAATATAAAGACAGTTTTAGCGAAATGTAAATTACACCCGACATTTCTACCCTCTTTGTGCTAGATCAGAGGTGTCCAAACTACGGTCCGCGGGTCAAACCTGGCCCGCCAAGTGATTTTATCCGGCCCGCGGAGGGTTTTAAAACATAATGATGTTTTAAAACCCTCCAAAATCCATTTGATTGCAACGTTGCTGAAATTTCAAGCCAGCTTCAAATAGAAATTATTGATCTTAGAGCAAACGAACAAATCAAGGACAAATACAAGGAAGGAAACTTAATAGATTTTTATAAATATTTGGATGCAAAAGAGTTTCCAAATTTGAAGAAATTTGCTCGTAAATTCATTTCAATGTTTGGGACTACTTACGTGTGCGAACAAACTTTTTCTCGAATGAAGTATCTCAAATCAAAATATAGAGCAAATTTATTTGATGATCATTTGCAGTCATTGCTTATGATTGGTGTAACAAATTTTGATCCCAACTGTAAAGACATTTTTCAACAACAACAACAACAACAACAAAAAAAAAAGTTTCTTCATTCGCATTAGAAGTTGCATGAAAATATTTCAATTTATATAAAATAATTATATAATTATACTTTGTTTGTTTAGTATTTTGTATTTTCAAGTTACAATGAAATAGTATTAATTAATAGCATTTAATGCAACTTTACTCATAATGATATTTTTCAATTTGTATATACATGTGGCCCGTATAATATGGATCTAATATCCAAACTTTTCCGGCCCGTGCCGCGAAAAGTTTGGACACCTCTGTGCTAGATGGTCCATTAACGAACTCAATCGAGAAATTATATTTCTAACAACATATTCCAAGCCATACCCAACATATTCCAATACAAACAAAATCACTAGTTATTCTGTTCAAAATAACATGAGAAAAACCTTACACGCAACGCATATATTGTAAATAAACTTTTAAACTAAGGGTAGTTAGTATTCGGTTCCTTAGGACCACGATCGATGAAGAACTTTTCGCGTCACGAATAATCTTTCTATAGGAATCCACCTAGAATTGAAATAGAGTAAAAACACTTCAACTGTCTGCACAGGTTCGATATGTTGACGTGAACCAAAATTTAAGAAAGTTATTCTTTGAAATGGAAATAACAGAAGAAAAATACGAAAAGAAAAAAAAAGTAAATAAAACCCTCTCGAGCAAATTTAAATTTTAAAAAATGATTAATATTGAATTTTTATTTCAAAAAGTCATATGTTCATGTAGTTTCGAGACTCATCGTATGGGAATACAAAAATCATTTTTAGAAAACAAAAGCGTACGTAGAATCGAATCGAAGAATCGAATAAAAGAACATCGTAATTTAAAGAGTACGATGGTGACGGCACGGTATTGTTTAGAATGTGTTGCGTCTCTAGTGTGGGGGAAAGGGCTTTTAATCCTTTTTTATAGATACGCCCTAAATGGCGATGCAAATTATATGATAGTGGATTGGATTCTCTTCATGCATGGGGTCAGTAGAGGTTTTTGGTAATACGCGGCCACAGGCGGCGAAGTATATTGTGACCCTTCTACGGTAAATTCTATTATTGACAAAAAAGTAGCCCAATAAAATTATTTCAGTTATAACTTTATCTTAACATTTAATTTGTGTTACCAGTATGGCAATTTATAATGCATTTATATATTTCATTTTTTTATTTGAACAGATATTATGCCTTTTATTCGACCCATTTTATATACTAAGTCCTTTTTTATACTGTTTCTAGACCAATGAATCTTATATTTTATTGTGTACATATAATTTAAGCAACATTCATGGAGTTCTTAGCAATTTTCATTCTTAAAGATTTCAAAGAAATAGTTCAATTTTAATATTAAGATTATATATCCAAACCCTGGCAAATATGTCAGAGTGCAAATAGGAAAAAGAGGGTGATGAGAAGGCTTTCTGAACTTAAAAAGTTCAAGAAAATAATTTGCGGACGCAACATTTTGATTCCACACAAATTTTACTTAACACTCAACTTTTTCATTAATACTTTTAACGATGAACGAACACTTTTTCTTTGAAGAAAATGTAAAAGGAGGAAATTCTGTGAATCATACTAAAGGGGAGACTTGAAAAATTAAATTTACCTTCGGCTTAGCCCTATGATACACATCTAAGTAGATTTTGAGCCCCTATACACCTCGAGACACGAGGCGAGTGCCTTTGTCTGTCACTACGTGGGATACAGGATATATACCCAGTTATCACCGGTGATGTCCTCACTTTACACCCTGCACCCCTCGTTTGGAACATAAACTGGTCCATCAGAATTTGCTCTGTCTGTTGGGCCAGATTAGCTGCCAAAGAATTAAAATGATGCCAGTTCGAAGAAATGACCAGCGATGTAATTAGAAGACAGTTGTTGACCATAAAATAACTATCGTTTCCTTTAGTGGTGGCGTGACTGTCAGTTGTTCACAAGATCAAGAAATGAATGGCTTAGAAGTAGGCCATCGAATGACTTATGCGCGCGGCAAGCACTCTTACTCTAAATTATCTAAGGGTTGTATTCAATTATGATCAACATGCCAAATTTTCATTAAAAATACATAATTATCTGACATCATTTTTAAGAAACATTTTTCCTTTCCCTTTATTATCTGTCAGTTGGTTTAGCAAACAATAATATCTGCCGCTTAGCACCGAATGGCCATTTCCTTACTGAGTTGAATTTCGCAGCATTTCTCAGCTAATTAGGCTTTGCGTACGCGATATCGTGCTAGTTTCTCTTTGTAGCAGCTTCGCATTCACAGAAACCAGCCATACATGCTGAAAATGAGGAGAAAACAATTAATGATGTTACGCGATATTGTTTGGAAACCAACTTTTTAATGAAATTTCATCTTGATTTTAGGATTGGGAGGGAGCAATCATTCGCAAAGTGTTAACGATACATGTGAGCTTGATACATTCGAAGACGATGATTATCCAAAATAAATTACCTCTCCGAAACACGATTTCATGAAACCATTATCGTCGATTGAAAGCTTAGTGCCATTATCATCCGTATAATAGCTGTTTGATGTAGAACTGGAAGAGGTTTCGTTTCTTAATCGGTCTTATTTCAAACAGCTCAGAAGTTGCAGTACGTGAATCGCAAGAGCATGGAAGGTAAAATCAAACGAGGGGGAAAAATATCCAATATTGAGTATGATATTTAAGTTCTTTTTTCACAAGTCTTTATTTAGCGCCGGAAATTCGTATGCATGTATATTAAAATATAAATGCGCAAAATATGTTGGGGGAAAAACCCTTTAAAACGAAATATATTTTAAAAAAATATAAGATGTGTAATAATTAAAATTTTCAATTTTTTAGGTGACATTAAAATTTTTTTTCTATTTTTTCCCCTGTTATCCTTACCCCTATTTGGAGCAAAGCTGTATATGGTTTTATAATTCCAATTAAATATTTTTATGCATATATTTAAGTTTTTGTGTGCTTGTTTTAAGTTTACGTGCTTAAGTTTTTGAACTAAAATTAGTTATTAACCTTGTACTGTCATTCGAAACATAAAATACATACTTTTCTGTTTTGTTGTGACTTATGGACCTTTACATGCCCACTGACATTTAAGTCAAGTGATCGTCACTTGTTTTTTTAATAGCGTCAACTAGGGCGCCAAGAACACGATTTAGCTACTTCATGTATCACGTTCACGTGCGCAATCCCTTTTTACAGGGGGGGGGGGGCGGCACACTCACACGTTTCACAGATAGAATACAGAAGAGCAACCATGCCCTGACTAAGACTCGAACCCGGGGCGCACCAGACCACGAGGAAGACTCGCTACCATTATGCCGGCACCTGCTTTTCTACCAATGTTTAACCAAAATCTTCATTAACAATCTTACACAAGTTTCTTTAAAATTATAACTCTTGGAATATTTCAAAGATGTTTAAATCTAATTAGAATATCATTTTGGAAAAAGTCAATTTTTTTCTCGGGCACTTCAAGTATTACTTTTATAATAGTTTACACGTAAGCAACAACAACAAAAAAAAATCGATTTTTCGTCCTTTTTTTTTTGTTTATTTCAATTTTCCTTGTTCCCTTGAAATAGATACCGAATAAATATGTTTGTGAATAATCCAAATTCTATATGAAGTAAAATATTAGGATAACATGAACAGTTTACCAAGTATTATTGGCTAGGTTCTGGTTTCTTATTGCATTTACTAAATCAACAGAATATTTATAAAATTGAACTGCTGCTTCAGTTTGCTTTCAGTGTAAACGTAGATGCTGGACCATTTAAAGCCATATTAGATTATTCAAAATAACATAAATAACATATGCAGCATAATTTTGGCAGATACATGGTCGTTATCAAATAAAGCGAGTTTCTTTTTTTATATTTTCGCATTATTCGATTTTTCGATATAATTGTCAATCGTAATGAAACATTCGTAAAAGTATCTTAATGATGAATAATTCGTGAAAGTGTCTAATTTAAGAATCCACCGTCCCTTCGACCTGCTAAGGCCAAACGACCCAAGGCAGCTAGCTCCTACTTTGCATAATTGGAAATTCACCACTGGTCAATAGCAACACGGTGGCAAAAAACGATTACATCAAAGATTACACCGAATCTTCTCTCCTTTTAAGGAGTGGGTGGGGGGAATGTGCAAGCGGGCACTGTAGCAATACAGATCGCATGATACGATATTACATAAAAGGAATCGTCTGCGTGTTTTAGTAATTCGATCGACAGGAAAAATCGTGAGCCGGAAATCCTTCTAATGGCGGTTGCGCGGGCGTCTTTCTGTTTATACTTCCAAACCACTTTTATCAACGGGAATGCAGGTGTCTCTCACGGGAATGCCGTTGATCTTTGTACTATCTTCTTCCACATCACCCTCCCCGAGACTATTTTTTTTCCTTCTAAGTTTGGAAGTTCCCGCCTTTTTCATCGAATCAGAGCACCCGCCATTGTTTGGTTAAGAATAACCCTGAAAGAAAAGCTCTCACTCCTCGGAAAATAGAACCTGTTAAGGAAAAAGCCATTATACAAGCCTTTCTATTATTGCTACATCTTTTCATTTAATAGAGTTACTTTCTACATTTTATTCCCGGGTCGTGGTCAAATTCTTTGTTTGTTGCCGCGTTCTTTTAATTGCGTTCGTTTTGCTTCCTTTTTTAGCATTTCGCGGTGCGTTGACCCGTTGCCGAGATGAAAGTTTTTTCGATAATACACTGTCTGCAAGAATACAATGCTTTATTAATTATCTGTATAATTTATTTTAAATAGCTAATGTATTTTGGTAATCTAAACAACAAGTTTTGTATTGCTACCTTCCCCCCCCCTTTAAACAAGGATGTTGAAATAAAAGTAATAAACATAATCGTTCTTTTTACAAATGTCGAATTCTTTGAAAGCAATCAAAATCGTTTTCAGAAATGCCTTATCGTCTGCCACTCGTTTCAGCAGTAAGAGGAATGGCAACATTGAAACAAAATGCTATAATCCATATAAATAAAAATGAATGTTTGTCTCTCACGCGCTGCCGCACCGCTCATCCGATTGCGATAAAACTTTGAATACTTATTTCTTGCAGTTACGGGATGGTTACAGGCAGAGTAAAATTATGCAATCTATATAAATAAAAATGAATGTTGGTCTGTATGTCTCTTATGAGCCGCCGTACCGCTCAATCTGACTCTATTCCGTTCTATGCTGGATACTTTCGAGTCGGACAATCAATAAATATATTTCTGTTGGAGTAGGAACCAATATTGCTGACACTAAAGCTCTTGAATTAAAAAGTAAAGGAATAAATATCATTTACATTTCTCTTTTATACATTCAATTTCAATGAATGCATTCATTTCCGATACGAAAATAAATATTCTTCCTATAATTCCTTATTAAACAAGAGAATTATTTTAAATTTCACACGATATTTCCAAAATTATTTCTTCTGAAGTAGCAACGCGCCCGGTATCAGCTAGTAATAATATAAAACAAGTAGTTAGATTAATTAATGAACATTTTCGCATTAAAACGGTTGTTGGAAGGTAAAAGTTTAGTGTTTCAAACCAGTACTTAACGTTATTAATAAGTAGAAAAACATTCCATGAAGTGATTCAGATTTTTCATAGAGATATTTCAGATTTTTTTTAAATGCTTTCAGATTTAATTTTCATAGAGATATTTATACACGTTTATTTTCAATAACTAAATAAAATTTAATTGTTAACAAATTTCTTTGTAGTGTGATTTTACTGTTATTCTTTTTTTACTAACAGAAAGCGCGATATCTATTTATAAAATAAAATAAAAAATTCAAAACTAGGGAGTGGAATGCTATAATTAAAATTTACTGCAAAAATTAATTAGAAGAACCAAAATTGAATTTTAAATCAAGTGAGGGGTCTCTAGAATGATGAGGCATGTTTTACAAATGAGAAATTGAGTTAACAAGTCCAAAAAAGTTTTATTTATGCTATGCACACTTTAGATGCAGATCGTAAAAGATTAAATGTCAGCAATAAAATGAACCAATTTTTAGGAATATATGATAAGTGATTAGACTACATAATGTTTGTCTTTTGAAATTGGGCAGGATTTCTTTCATTTTGCTGATTTATCGGTTTTACTTTCTTATATATAAAAAAAACATTTTTAACCCTTAACTTGGAGATGCAATGTTACGGCTTCCCTGGGGATGTGTGGTCTATGAGACCGCATTTCATTTACCCTCTAATTAGCTTTTCTAATGAATGTATTAGTATGAAAAACTGCCAAAACATTTTGCAGATAATTTTCTTGATATATAGATATTTATAATTTTTTCAAAATATATTATTGAGAAAAGTAAAAGCGTTGGAACATACATTTTCTGCTCAAATTACATGCAAAGATAAAAAAATGTTCTTGAAAAAATATTTCTTTATATTTTTAAATCCTATTTATTTTTTCAGTATATAAAGGTATATAGAAAACAATAGAATATAAAATTCAACAATTATATGAAAAAAAAAATAAAAAAAATAAAAATTGGCCCTTTTTTTTTTTTTTTTTTTTTTTTTTTGGTTTTGTGTGACTTTTATGGCACGGTTTTCTAGGGCATTTTAATCTTACAGGTCAAGAACTATCACAAAAATTCTGTATATAACTCTCTTGGCATATTAATATATTTTATAAATTTTTCAAAAAATACTATCCTTAGAAAAATTAATTAAATTTGAACATATCAGAATCAGTTGAATGCGAACTTCCATCGAAAGACTCTTCTGTACAATTATCATTATCACTAAAACTACTTTATACTTCATTAAAAGTGTTTGGGGCACTGCTTCACAATAGAATCAGTAAACTGAATGATATTTCTGGGCCCAAGTTTTCGTGCCATCTGCTAAGCCTTGTTAATCACTGGGACACAAACAGGGAGGAGCTGCTTGAGTGACGTCGCTCAAAGAAATAGCTGAATTATTTCAAAAACCCTCCGCTGAATTCGGTTGAAAAAGTGTAAGTGTATTGAAGGTCACGAAACAGGAAGCTCAAAGTAGAATTGAGGTGAGCAAAAGTCCGTCTCTAGCGGTATGACAGACCGCACGTCCCCAGTTGAGGGGTAAGCAATTATAACGATTTAGACTTCACGTACCATCCTCTTTATTTTCTTTAGAAAAGGATAATGTCTGCCTTCTTGATTCAAAACAGTGCAATAACATGCCCCTCCAAAAATGAAACCTAGCTGAATGAAATGTAGTAATCGGGTTTACAACTCTGTATCAAATTTTGAGCCAAATTAACTTAAAAACTTTTATAAAATTTATACTGAATTCACTTTATTGTATTATTAAGTTAAGAAAGATATCTTAGTTCTAAGGACATTTTTATATCGACGTTGTTACCCACGTCTGAAAACATTAAATAATTAACAAATTTTCGCGTAAGTTATCGGTGCTAAATTTTAAAATTAAGTAAAGAAGCGGTATTAAACATAATCCAAAAGCAATATATTAAAAAAGCAAACAATTTTCTTTATAAAAATGGTTTGGATTTCATATCTACGTTTAATATTTAGGATATTTTTAGATTTTCATAACTAATGCTTTAATACTATTTTTACATCTTTAAAATGCTATATTCTTTATTTTTAAAAATTTGATAAAATTTTCACACAAAAAAAATTTCTTTTAAAAGTTAAGGCATGGTTTGTTGTTTCTTTCAGATTTGTTATAAAAATTTTCAATATTGTTTGCAGTTTTCGAACTTTAGAACCCACAATTTGTTGATTAAAAAAAGTAATTTTAATGTTTCTTAAGGTAGATTTTTTTTTTATAATTGCGTTCTTTTCGCTTATTGGCCGTGCCCCATTATTTGAGGACAGGATATAACAGTATTTCTTTGTTCAGAAATCGCTTACTGTATTAAAGTTACCAGTAGTTTTCTGAATATATCAGAAGATGCATTTCTAAACTGGAAGATGTTTGTTTTATGCATTTGTTAGGTGAAAAAATTCTCCGCGTCAAAATATATTGTGCCATAATATGCAAGAAAACAAAATAAATTTGAATCTTGTAGAAAGCATTTGCTTCATAAGTTATTGAAAGCTTTTAATAATATTGATTCAGTAACAATCAAAAATATTTATCGATCATTTAGTTTGAATATTTCGTAAACCATTTGAAAGCAAACTTTAGAATTTTTTGAACTAAGAATAAAGAAAATTAAATAGCAATTAAAATCTACAAAATTTAAATGACACCGACTTAACGAGAGCAGTGAAGCTTAGCAACTATTTTTTGAAAGCGGCAATTATTTAATTAGTTGAAGATATTTGTTCTTATCAAACGCTGTTTGAGCAAACACAGGATGTTTGAGATGCATTGGCATAAAAAGATCTTTTCGTGATGCGCTTGAGTTGACAGAAAATAGTTCCATTTAAACTTTTGTTTCTGATTCTCGATTAAATAACAGTGAAAATCAATGTCTTCTTTGAATTTGTAGCTTCATTTGTAAAAGATTACGATGTTAATCTTTTTTTTAAAAACTCATACTCATTAATATAATATAAATTATATAATTGAGAAACATTTCGAACGTCTAAGAATCATGATCACCAAGCAATCGAAAGATAAATTTTTTATATTCTTGTATATAAACTGAAAAGTATTCTAATCAAAAAATTCGAACTCATGATTTTGACGAATCTCCACGTTTTAGGCCTCTCTGAGTTCGAAAATAACCATTTTAAAATCATATGTCGGTTCGTTAGTCTGTGACAAAGATAATTCAAAAACGCCTTGAACTAGACCGATAAAATTCGGTATATGGTCTTATTTTTAATCCAATTTCAAGCAAAATCCATTCAGGCAATGTCTGAATGGATTTAAGATAATACTATACAAGATAATACTATTACTACGATTATAAGAATACTATTTCCACAAAATGAAAAACTAATTGAGTAAAATTTAGCACACAGTTTTACATCCACATTAAGGAATTTTTCAAATTTCGTGTCAAATCCAACTAGGTGTTGATCGTCTGTCAGTATGCATTCAGAAGCATGTAAAGAGATAGATTAAAAACGCAAAGGCTTAAATACATCAGATTTGTCATGTAATTTTCTGACCACAAGAGCAGTTTTTCTCAAATTTATTGTTACAGTCAGTTAAAAGAAAACGCGGTTAAAACTAATCTAGTTTTTGAATACTATTAACTTTGTATCAGAGATTTCTCGCCAAGAATCATAAGACTGATGCAGTATAAATATTTAATATTCTATAACTATTTATATACCAATGCCATTATAGCCATTCTTTGGTGTAATACCTTTATGCGAGATATGCTAGAACACTCGAAGCAATTTTGGAGTCTACTCTCGCTTGATTTTAATTGTAATATTGATAGATTTTTCCACTTGAAAGACAAGGTAGATAGCTACCCAAAGCCATTAAGCTAACTGCA
>JAPMOQ010054519.1:372095-387670 GCA_026543055.1 Argiope trifasciata
TTGCTTCGCTCTGTCCACATGGTATTTATGTGGGTGTGATGGGTTTTAATGCCTCAGTCCACTGGTTAAGATTATTTGTTTATTGAATGATTAAAGAAAGATGATTTTTCCTATGAAGTTTCATTGATGAAGAATCAATTGCGATGCCATGGAGATTAACAGTAGATATTTTCAGTTGCTCTTTCCCACCTACGCATGGCACCTTGCAGATGAATTCTTTAACACAAGAATTCCAATTTCGGCCCTTTTAAGAGGATCATGTCTCAACGGTTTTCAGTCGCAACCCTTCTCGGTGGCGGACGTCCGTCTCCTCTTGGCTCTAGGGAACTGTCTGCATACTCCCCTCTAACTACTGATTAACACCGGAAGAATTGCTGAGCGCCCTCTCGCGGAATTTACCACATTTATAAACCTCAAGCTTAGTTTAGTTATATTAACATCTCGTTTCAAAACAACACTAACAAACAACATGATGACCACATCTGAGCTAGCACCCCTCTCCAAACTTCGACACCACACTAGATGGCTTATAAAAATTAAGCATCTGTCTAGATGCTATATGTATAAATATGAATGTAAATAAAAACATACTGTTTGTCTAAAGCCGGAGAAAAGCACTGTTTTTGCGCATGCGACATCGATTTTAATTTGACTAAGATAGGCATGATATAATAGTTTTTAACAATGGAATGTATAGAGACATTATAGAAGCGTCGAATTAAAACGAAAGACCCGAGATCCAAAAAGAAAATCGATAGAGGAGAGAAATAGCTAAAAGAAGTTACTTTTCTTTTTCTGGCGTATCTTCCTCTGAGTTGTAAAATCATTCAAAAGCAACGGGATTCTGCACAGGAACTTTTTATTTTAAGAATAATATGCATTAATAACATGATTAAGTTAGAAATATATTAAAATTAAAAAACTTTGAAAAATTAAATGAAAGGCTCTTACTATAGGCATTACCTACGTTAATGTCAAAATCCGCTACTGATTTCAATGAATTAATTTTGCTTCCTTTGGAGGTGCTTTCCGTAGATTGAGAATTATTTTCATAAACAATGCAATTATAAACATTCACTATTTATTTTATTAATATAGTTGAAGTAAGGATGAAAACCAAAGAACCACTTCATCATCCGATCCTACTCGGTATCATCAGTTATATCGTATGAAAGTTCAAGATTACTAAACATGTCACGAGTGATCACTTGCCTATCATTAACTATTTTTGAGACAGATTTCAAAAACTAACTCGTTGTGACTCTTCATGACTAAAGCTGCCACCTCCCTCCCCCACAAAAAAAAACACAACAACCAACGATGGAGTTCCACAATCACTGGACCGATTTTGCCCTTTTTTTTAAATATTTTAAACAAAGTTATCTTATTTAGATTAATCAGATATCACCAGCCTCCCTTTGTCACATTTTCAAGATATATCTCAAAATAAAATCTTATAATTTTTCAAACACTCACGAGCTTCAACAGCTAGAGGGATTTAGCCAATGAGCTCTTTCATTACTAATCCAGCCGAACCGACCGGGGGCAGTTATATACTAATGGCCCTTTTTTCTGTTTCGAATGAGGGACGCAAGTTATCAAGATGCCCTTGCGTCACATTTTGAATTCCGCGTTTAAAACAAATTGCTCTTCCTCCCCTAAACAACCAAATAGTATTGATACTCATATGGCCAGTTTGTGCAAGTCAGTACCGAGGGAGTTAATTTTGCCATGGTAGCCAGGTTGTTAGGGATACCCATTCCTTGGGTTGCGAGTTCAAACCACACAGACAAAAAAAATTCTTGTGTACATAGTGATTGGTGTATGAATAAATCTGCTTCCTCGTCGAGACAATACCACTGGATGAGTGGTGATCGTTCTCTGATTCTAAATTATGACCTGTGGATGAATAAGAAGTATATGCATGTGATATATGTACGTATATGAAGTCCACCCTGTAAAACAGGCTGTGACGCATGAGTAGCTAAGACGTATTCTTGGTCCTACTATTGAAACAAGAGACGCTAAAACTGCGCCTAAAATCACCGGCTCCGTCAGCAAGTTTGTCTGTTTAGTCATATTAAGGACCCGTTGTAAAGCAACACTAGGGTTTTTTTGGGACGGACCTCGTCATTTTGAACCGCGGTCAGATGACGAGGACGACAAGAGCTTGTCTATGACAAACGCCATAAACCAACAGAAACAAGTTAATTCTATAGTTTGAAAAACATCACTAACCAATCAGAATGCTCCAAGTTTACCGAGAAATCGTATTTTTTTTCACTGTTGAGATAAAATGTTGGTCATCAAATGTGACGCATTACTGATTTAATAATATTAACATAATGGGAGAATGACTAGTCGCCGAAAATATAATATTCAAAGAATTAGCACCGAATACGCTTTGAAGATCCCTTATAAAATCTTTGAACTTCACGCCAACGACCAGCGATGAAACGTCAGAAGAAGGCTTTCAGCTGAAAGTGATAATGCAAATGAGGCTCGCAGAAAATCTCAATTTTGAGTGCGGGTGACACACCTGTTGGAAGAGGCCTCTGCAAACAAAAGTGATCGAAACAAAAGAACCTTAAGGAGGTCAACGGCGGGGTTAAGCAGCGGCACGAACCGAGGAATTGTTACAACAGCTGAATCGTCAATAGAATAAGAATGGCTTAATGATTCAGGGCTTTTCTGAACACTTAGCGTGTCCCGCAACCAGCAAGTGGTTGTGTTTCCTTTCGTTTGTCAACAAGTGTCTTTCGTAACCTTTCGATTAGTTACTCTGTGGAAGGATGATGGATTGTGCTTGAACTCAAACGCTAACATGTATTGTAAAGTCGAAAACAATTATGGTTGATGATGTGATTTGTAACATTGGAGCTTTCATGGTTTTGTTATCAGTGTTTAATATTATGAAAGCTAGCTTTAATTCTCGCTTGGAAATGAAATTCAAGTAAGTTTCATCATACTTGCCACTTTTAGTGATCAGCTAGGTAGCAATATAAAATGCAGCAATTTTAGGTAGCAATATAAATTGCAATTTTTTAAAAAAAATTTCAAAGTATTTTTAAATGCAATTTTAAGACATGACTTAAATTGAATCCGTCTACTGTACATTACTAAAACGCATATTAAATACATACATATATATTCATACAATGTAATTATAACTACAGTTCCGTTTTGAAATGGTCATAAAAATAAAACTACAGGACCAAATGTTATCAAACTTAGTAATTTAAAAGTAGATCTTAAGAATTTCTCTTCAGCCAATAAATAAAAAAAATTCAACTCACCACCAGGGTGGTTTAGTTATATTAACGCCCCGTTTTGAAGCAACACCAGGGCTATTTTGGGACTAACCTTGTCATTTTGAACTGCGGTCAGATGACGAGGACGACACCTGAGCTGGCACCCTCCTCTCCAAACTTCCACACCACACCAGCAACAACCAGGGTGGAAATGGCGGTATGCAACACTGTTAAGCAAAATAGGGCTGAAGACATTGGTTTAAATTTTGTTTAATTGTATCACAAAGCATGTTCAATGTGGCGAACACCATTTTCTGAAAGCAAGTTAAATCGCATTACTGCATTCTCAACAGAAGCTCTTGGCTTCTCAGGAGGAAAATTACGCCCATTTCGGTGTGTCGCTTCTTTCAGTTCAGTCAAATCGTGTGGATTATCACCGATGTTAGTACTTTTGAGGAAACACACACTGAGCATTCTTTGCATCACTTTCAGAAACGATTAAACGCATTTGAAACCGATGTCTCCAAATCCTCTTTTCTTAACAATATTGATACAGCATTTTCTCAATTGGTGGTGAATTTTTGTTTTTTAGAAGAGAAATTTCCATGACTTCATTGAGGCTATTACTGAGTTTGATACCATTTGGTCCAAATTTTTCCAAATGTCCTCTTTGAAATGATCGTAAAAGGAAAAAAGAAAGTTTTCCTTTTACCATTATTTCAAAGAGGAACTTTAAATAGAGCCACCCTGTAATAGGAAACAAAATTATACGTGAAAATGCTACTTCGGAACTAATGCCCAAAGGCATTTTAAAAAATATTTATTTCAACACTGGCGAAAACATGTCATTGAATATTTTGGAGGATCAGTTTGAATTGCACCATACCCTTGTTTCAGACTGAAACCTAAGTAAATAATATAAACTTAAAAAAAAATGTGGAGAAATACAATCGATATTATTAACCCTTTGTAATGGGAAGGTGACTTTCAGTCACCATTCAAGACGGTGCATTATTTCGACGTTTTATTTATTTAATTTTTTAAAATGCCTGCAGAATGACAAGATAATGCATATTAAACGGGAGAATTCAACTTAAAACAATTATATAGGTTTATTTCCCGAAGCAATAAACAAGTCCTTGTATTAGGTGATTAAGTATGCATCAAATTACTTTTTCGAGCTCAAAGGGTTAAAAAGATTATCTTAAAATAAAAAATAATAATAATGTAAAACATATTTTGTGACAACGATTTCGGAAGACGGGAACGAACGTTAATTTCCTTACGAAATTAATTTCCATTTAAGCCTATTTTCGCGTCTGATTAAATTTTGTTTAATGCTTATTTTGCAACAACTTTTATACATTCTATCCTCTGAATGAATGGAGCTTTTAGCCCATATCCGATCATTTCTAAGGATATATTGTAAATCTTTTAATTAGTTAAGCGATGTGTTACATTAAATGCAGTTGTAAAAGACTTTGATGAAGCAGCTTAAAACGCTTGATACTTTGTTTGCAATTCACTGTTGCCAATCAACAATAAATAATCAATACAATTTCTGTGAGATTTATGTTAGCGTTTTATGTGCATTATAAATGCGAACACACTTTAGCAGTTTGGTGACCGAATAGAAGAGACTTTTGACATCAATTTCGATTTATATCACTACGGTGGATATTTTACCTACAAGGAATGATAAAAAAATTAACATCCGATACAAATGCAAAAAAGTCCAATATTTCACCTTTCTCTGATTTTACTTTGAGATTTTGATAAGGAATGCTTTGACACGTGTGTTTGGGAAAGGGAACTTTAGGTATTATTAAAATAATATTTTAACCAGTAAAGATTTTTATCCCTTCACTTGGAGAGTAAGAGAAAGTGATGAAATCAGCTGTTGTGTAAAGCGAATGTAGAATAATTAAAATATGTAGCAACTGTATCAGGAAATAATACATTTTAGAATGAAGTTAATATGGGCTAAATTAAGAAAAACCATCAATTAGAAAAGGAGATTTATATGTATACACATGGGAGAGTGAGACAACACTTTCAAAGAATCAAGAAACAGTCTCAATCAATGGCCAGATTTCTTCCCTCTTTTTTCTCATATGAAAACTCATCACCTCTAGATATATTATCAATATTCTCTCTCATACCATCTTTCATTCTCATGAAAAATTCCAAAACATTGCTTCACTTTTAAATTTGAAATCGCAAATGCTTTATTTATTCAGATTTTTTTTTTCAATTACAGCCTTGGTTAATTGTTTAATTTCATAAGTAGCTTAATGTTTTATAATAGGTATTTGTCGCAGGTTAATATTTCCCAACATTTGTTGGCGAATGCTGTGTCTAGCATTCTCTAATGACACCATTATGCGATAAAGTTTTGGGGTGCCTATTTTGAAGGGTTTCATATATTATGACGTCATATTGCGACACTACACAAGGAAATCGGGTGGAGGGAGGGGGGGCACTCACGCTGGCTGACTGTCATGGCATCCGACCGTTCACTGCTTCCTTCTATTCTACACGAACGTCCCACGCAATAAGTTCTGAAGCCGCAAAAGGAAAACAGACAGAGAACCAAACAGAAATGTAATATTGTTACGAGCCTGACATTTTACTTTCCGACAGAAATAGTATCATAAGGAAGACTGATTTACAGATATCTGTATTGGATGCTGCCTCATTGACTCACAGAGCTTGGCAGCAAATTTGGCGACAAAATGATAATACTCGAAACTTCGAGTATTTTGTCGATCCGTCCAAATATGCCCTGATTGGTCCAAAAGCTTCTTGCTCCACCTCCCGGGAACTATAAAAGGCAGGCCTTCTCAAGCTGCGTGGTCGTTGCCAATCACAAAGAGTCTTGGAACACGCTACCTCACCTTCCCACCTCAAACACTAATACCATAAATACCCGGAACCTCCCTTAGCAGCCTCATTTCCACTCACGCATGGCGGCGCTCGACATATTAACATCTGTCACATCATAAGAGCATAATCACGTCAAATTATTGACCGTCATGTGCTTCTAGCTTATCAGATCGGAGATAAGCCCCTGCCGGGGCTAGGTGCCCCATCAACCCTTCTCTGTAGGCAGCGTGGTCGTCGTGAACGAAATAATCGCGAAATGTAGTAGTGAGTCAGCAGCTAAAATGAGAAGAGACAGGGGGTTTCGCAGTTGTCTGGAGAAACCATGGAGCAAAGCTCGAAGTTACCCTCTCCTACTGAATTCTGTCTGACCGCTTTTTGTGCTGTGGAAGTTGTTGCTATCGGATTTCTGCTTGTGGGATACTATTGTTGTGTGCTTTTGTATGTCCGTCTTCATTGTATATAGTTGTTGTATTTGTGCTGTCCTTTCTTCGTGTAAATAAACGTCGTCGTTGTTATTTTCCTACTAAATGGCTGTTCATTGTGTTTATCTCCCATCATACATCCACTACAAAAACGAACCCGATGATAATGATCCTTAGCAATATTACTTCACGTAAGGGAAGACGAGAGGAGAACATAATATTTGTTGAAACAGCAAGAGAAATATTTATATATGCACGCATTCTTAATCGTCCGCACGTCCGACACACAATTCTTTTCCAAGTTAGAGAAACAATTGTAAACTTTTATGCTCGGAAACCACATGTAACAATTCATTTCCTGCCCCCTCCAAAAATATTCGAAATACGCGAGACAAAATTGTGGTTTGGGAAATACGTCAGAATTTTACATGTCAGAAATTGTGAAGAAAATGCCGAGTTCATCCAGATAAGTACGTGTCACCATTTTCCCATCACACCCGATATTTCAGCCAATGTGATTGATGGTATTACTCCCACCTTCTCAGCCTGGGTCGATTTTTAATTCTATGTATATAGGTGACATGATATATAAAATAAATTCCAAATCATCCATTTTTTGGTACCAGTCGCCTTTTCAGTCCAGCTGGTTAAGTTGGAAATATAAGTCATAATCAGTTTCAGTTAAATCCCTTATACTTAATTTGAATTCAGCTTAATTCTACAGCGAAACAGGCGTTTACTTGATGTCGATATCCACAACATTAGGATTTAAAATTTAATTTTATTAAACTGCCTCGGTATTTATTTTCAAATTGAACACCAAAAACCTTTTGAGAAAATTTAAATTTGCTTTCTAATTCCTCGTGCAAATCGCTAAAATATTAGGATGCGAACAAAATTTCTTTCCTGTTTCTAATATCAAATAAATACACAATTTTTACTGTTTAAGATATTTAGTTTGTTACATTAGAAGACTTTTCCTCTATTGCTTACTTCCATTTCCCAGGAAGCCTTCACTATTCCTTCTTTCCCAAATTGTTCCGTTTGGAAAAAAAATACCCCTCGAGATTCGCTTTTATTTCGCCGACGGATTTCAAGCGCTTAATGCGGAAGAGACTATTTTAAGAACAGAAAGAAGTAATAGTCAGATGGAACGAGGTCTGGATGTTTGGTTGGTTTTACTGGAGCAAGAGTCATTCATGGTCATACTGCGCCAAACGTATGGTGAATAAACAAGTTCATGGTGTTAAAATATATGGTGATTTTGCATAAAATGTGTTAAAATTCTAAAAACATTGAAATTTTTCATGATAATTGATAAGTACAATTAGTTAGTTTTTCACATTGCATCATTAAATCCAAAATAACAGCAGGCATAACGTAAATCGATAAAAGGATTCAATATTAACTAAGTAAATAATATGGAATTAAAATCGTTTTAAACTTTGCAACATGAAAAAACTAAAAGAAGATTCATGGCAATAAATAACAATGTTAGAGAAAAAGTTAAGTAAAAATGCTAAATATTTTTGCTTTTTGTCGGAATAATATACTTTCTTTTTTCTCTTTTGGGCTTGCAAGGAGAACAACTCAACGAGGTCTGGAGAGTATGCAGGATGCGGTTAAACATGCCGATCAAACTGTAAGGGTTTCTGCCTTACAATTAATGCAATATGTGGTCTCTTGTTGTCGTGATTGAAAAACAACGCCCCGCTGGTTCATTAATCCTGGTCGGGTTCCCCTCGCCCCCACCGAGGAGAGAAACCTTTGGGACAGTCTAATAATTCTTCTTTAGCTATCAATGACAGCAGAAAGATGGAGAAATGAAAGTATTAAATAGTTGATGAAATAATAGAAGTTGTGAGAATTTCATTGAAACAATGAAATCCATTCTTAAAAACCGTGATTAATTTTTCAAAAAATTATCAAATTTTCAGAAATATTGTCCAGAAATTAAATATGCTCAGTTAAATACAATTAACAATTTAAAATAATGTAAAAATCAAATTTGTGTTTCATTAGTTTTGTAAATTATGAAGAAAAATGTTAAATTTTCTTTTAATTTACATGTTAATTAAAAAAAATACATTCCCTCTGAGGTGCACATTTGAATCTTTTGAAGTATATCTATTAAAACTCCGTAGTTATTGGTTTAGCATTGATTTACACACCTAAAACCATTCAAACGTTTTTTCCGTTTACAAGCATTGTAAATGGAATAAATAAATATAACATTGCAAATCATTTTACATGACCTATCAAGTAGAATATCATATAATCTGTTCACTAAAAATTTTTACTCCAATATATTATAAGAATTTTTAATGAAAGATTTTAATGATTCAACAACGTATACAACCATAGTAATCCTAATATTAGAATTATAATTACAAATTCAACAATTAACAGATATTTTTAGCTAATGATTTTCTTAGAAACACGAACATTTTATAAATAGAAAGAAATAATAATCAAATAAGTACAACATTAAAATTAATTTTCCCATGACGATGAGGAAGAATGTCAATCTTCTAACCAATAATTATTACTTCGATATACAAAAAGAGTTAATTTTTTAAATTTAAAATTTTAATGTTCAACGTATACAAGCATTGCAATCATAATAGTAGAGTTAGATTCACAAATTTGACAGTTAACCCGTATTTTTCAACATATCTGCCTCTCTTGATTGTAGTGACTCTAGGTAGCTATCGAATCAAAAATCCACCACTGATTAGAAACCACCAAACATCTTAGTTGCACGAGAGGAGGGGGGGTCTTATCTGTGTCAGAATCTTACGAATGTCACTCAGTATAGTCAAACCATAAATACTTATGACAGCACAATTATCAAAACAATCCATTTTTCTCCGTTCGCAACGAGGGCCAATCCTGCCAATCAAAGTGGCTGCATGCGGGGGGAAAGGAGTAAATAAGCGAAAGGAGGGGGGAGTCAACTGACCATCACGCAGAGGTCAGCGAGTCTGACGAAATATGCGGGTTTGTTGTTTCCAAAGGATGCTTCGGGCGTTTAGGGAATTTAGATGCGACCCATTTATTGGAAATATGTTTTGGGTGAGGAGAAGGGAGGGGAGGAATGGAAAGTGGAACATAAGGGCGAGGGGTTTCGGAGAAAAGAGTCGGAGAAAGTGTGCAACCAGTTTATTCATTCGATAAGATCGCTTGTGGTGGCAGCAATTTATCAAAAGAAAAATTATCTGAAGTTCGCCGAGATAAAAGTGATGTCTGTTCCACTTAGTTTTCAGAAATACGGATAAGAGTGGCAATTTGATCGTTAAATCTTCAATCATGAAAGAACTTCATTGACAGAAGAGAAAAGTGTTGAAGTTTCTGACGTCCATTAATCCGCGAGAAGAAACAATGTCATCCTCATTAATATGTTACCAATATGTCGCAAAACGAATCGCCTTTGGCGAAGAGCTGGTACGCCGGAGATATTGGTTATATTTAATTTCAGATAAATATTTTAACTTCATGCCCATGATTCCGAGAAATTAGACAAATATTAAAGCACATTAATTTAACGGCATTATGAACTGTATTCCCTGTATTGTATAAAAGATTCTAATTTAGACCAGTCCATAACATAGCACTATTCAAAACGAAAATGAGTCGATTTATTATTTAAATTTCGAGAATATTCTAACTTAATCTTTTTATTCGTCACGTAGATACTAAACAGAATCCTTTTTACTTAGTTTTCTTCAATGGAAGAAAAAATATCAAATATTTGATAAAACAAAAGCGGTGGTTGGTTTGACTTTCAGAGGAATAATTTAATCTATTTTTGGAGATTATGCAAAATAATTTTAAAATATTGCCTACATTTAGTGAGATTCGAAAGACTATTAAGCAGGTATAATTTGAGAGACATTTTTTCAAACTCTAAAATAATGTAAAAACCCTCTTTACGCTGCAAACTTTTCTGAAGTGGAAATACGTCGAAATTTCACTCCCCCCTTTTTTTTACTGAATTTAAGTTTAAATTAAAATTTAAGAAAACTCGTAGGTGAAATGAGTATGGCTTTTATAGCACCAATCCCGTCCCTTATAAAAATACCTCTAAGAAAAAATTATAATTATGTTATGACAAAAATACCTCTTACTCTCTCTTATGTTAGAAATTTAAAACAGTTAAGAATCAGCTTCCCAGTAGCAATCATTGGTCTAATAACTATAAATTAATGAAAGCCCCAAGATATATTAATGCTCATTTGTTTTCTACGATCATATAAAACAAGAAAAATCTAAGAAAATTAATTACTTCACCACACATTCCCAGTGGGCGAAATTTAAGGGAGATTTCTAATTTGGGTAATTGTTTTATCGTGGGAAAACATCCCATGGAGGAGGGGAGGTACACACACTGTAATTGAGGATGAGAAGCTGCCGATATGGTGGTTGATTCTCGCCACACGAAAAATTTGGGGTTTGGCTCCTCTCATCGATGATGGAACGTACTTTCTTCTAAGGATATATGCGCCGTGGCCTTTAGAACTCAACCACAGTTCCCACTAGTGTTGCTGTTCCGACTGTCCGAATTTTTTCGTGGGCTTTCGAGCGGGTCGGGACAGCTAGTTAGTGTTAATGTAGGGAAGCTCCTGATCCTTTAATAAACTGCAATAAACCTGAAAACTATCACTCAGATGACAAGTTTTGATTTTAAAAAATACCGTGATGGATTTTTGACAAAGCAGTCTAGTCATCTGCATCTGTCTGACAAGGGGTCATACCAAGTCAACTAAAGAACTTTATTCTAATAGTTTCCAAATTAGCTTTAGGAATGTGAATTCTGTGAATAATAAAATATTTGGAAAATATTAATACTTCAAATACAATTAGTCAGTTTCTTGTAAGTTTCACGACACTTATTTCGTTATTAGAATATTTATAAACAGTAAAAATTTATTTAAATAATATTGATTACAAAAGGTGGATTTTTGGGGAGTCTGAAATTATAGTTCTCAAATTTTTTATTAAAAAATCCAAAGTTTAAAATGAAAATAATTAATTATAAAAAAAACAGGTGCATTCAAAATGCGTTAAAATGTGAAATTAAA
The DNA here is from genome assembly GCA_026543055.1 of Argiope trifasciata. NCBI lineage: Eukaryota > Metazoa > Arthropoda > Arachnida > Araneae > Araneidae > Argiope > Argiope trifasciata. Next base: position 383,736 of record JAPMOQ010054519.1, read on the forward strand.
TCGATCAGCTTAGAAGGAAAGGACCTCATAAATGTGCACTATCTAGAGCCGGAAAATACTTACATTCGAGGTTGATTAATTAAACAAATGGCCTCGAATGTGACCAATATATCTTATTATTAAATATATCTTATTTCGTCATAGAGTTAAAATTTAAAAGATAATTTGATTGGTTAAATTAATGTTCCAAGTTATACAAGAAGAATTATTAAAAAATTTCTGTCATAGCTAAATGTCTATAATAGCTGCTTATACATTTTCTACTATCCTTTTCTATGGGACATCTAATTTACGGCCATACCCAATTTAATAACGTCCTCTAAGTCAAAGTATCGAATCACGAAAACGTTCACAATTTACTTCTTCTATTAAGCCTCAACGAAAGAAAAGCCATTTCTTTTAAAATAAATTTTTCAGTTTGGTTTTTGAGAAGAAAGAATATACCTTCTTTTAAGTATCAAATTTCTGGGAAATTAACAAATATTTACAAATATTTCTAAAGAAAAATTTATAATATATACGAACAGTGGCATAGCTTATGATTTCTCTAGTTGGCGAGCTACTATAATGATAGTAAAGGTATGATTCCTTATTACAAAGTTAAGAAGCCAACCAACACATGCCATTCTACATGGTAGGGAATTTATTTTCTTTATATTAAATCCAAAGGATTTACAAAGATAGTCTATCTAATATATTGGAAAATAAAATTAAATAGCAAACCTTCGACGATCAGCCATTCGTCCACCATATTAATTACGTTAATTTAGTTACGCCGATGAAAACTGAAACTGAAGTTGTAATTCATTCGCAAGTTTTAATTTCAATTGTAAAAAAACGCTAGGGAGAGCATCCAAAATGTGAATTCGGTTTTCATCATTCCAATATTGGAGCACAAAACACCCATACGCAGAATCCAGACATTAAAATTCTGTCCACTCTTTCTTAATCATGGCTTTGTCCAAAATGCACAATTTCTATGCGGGACATTAACACGGGGGAGTATACGGGAAAACCGTTCCTGCTTGTTTAACATTTTGACGATTACTGAAGGATTAATAATTAGAGAAACAGAATATACAACAAATAAACCAGGTTATCCACCAATCATCGTGGCTCAGCCGGCAGAGCATCTCATTTAATATGGAATAGTCCATGGCCCGAATCGTAGCCACAGATTTATTCTAAAACTAGAATTCTTTAATTTGTAATCTGTTGTTTATTTAAGAGTTGGAAGGCTCCAGATCTTTCTTAAATGCTCAAATTAGATTGTTCTCGAGCATTCTATATGTGTATAAAAGCCGAGTCCCATCAGTAAGAGGTAAGTTATCAGTTTCGTGCTGTTGTGGGTAGCTTCGTTCTAATAAATCTAATTGTTTGATTATACAAACAACGTAGTTCTTCATACCTTTGCGACAATATTTTTTATTTCGAGGCATAAAATTTTAGTTTCAAGGCCCTTGAAAATGAGCATTTTACCAGATCATCGGTCGCTTGTTGGTAATTGTTTCTCCTCTTTATCGACTCGAAAACGCCATTTTAAATATTTTAGTTTGAGCACTTGGTACAAGCGGTCAGTCTTCACCAACCTTTAATGATTCCCCATTTTTACATTCTTCATAAATTTCATTAAATTACACACATACACACACACGCAAATCCTAGTTTCATATTTTGTATTTTTTTCTTCATATTTTTTCATAATCCTAGTTTCATATAGTTTAAATTTTTATACTTCTGACCCAGAATTTCAGGCTTTACATAATGAGGGAAGAGATCGTCCCCTTCAAAGGGACAAGAGGGGGGAGAGACCCAAAAATAACAGCTGGTAAAAGCTTAAGAGTTGGATCTTCTACATAAATAAAAAAAAAAAAAAACGAAAACGCTTTCTTTTGCTGATTAAGATCTGCATTTAGATCAAAGTTTCCTTTTATAAAATAGAAACAAGCTGTACTTTATTGAGTGCAGCGTCTTCAGTTTGTTATCTATAGTATTTTTCAGCAAATATATTTCATCAAGATGTAATTCTTCCAGAATATACCTTTTTTGAAATCTGCTTACAAATTACTTTCATGAAATTTGATAATACATGTAAAATAAGTTTTCTGGAGAAGGTTTACAGTGGAAGCAAAAAAAAAAAAAAAATTAGCATAAACGCGACAAGTAGGACAAATGGAGGCGTGGTTTAGCCTGTTCTGTCTGGACAGCAGGATCACCTCGGCACATGTGACGTTGTTAAAACCAATAAAATCAGCCCTAAGTGAACTGTTAGACATTTAACTACTTTCCGGGTGGGAAAACATTCGCACTAGACTAACAATCAAATTTAAAAAAAGTTCTGAACTGTTAAAGTTAGTTTTTTTTAATATAATTGCATTTCGAAGAGCGTTTCTCTTAATTATCAGTTCTGACGCTTAACCATTTGCTGTGAGAATAAACATGCCACGCAAGTCGTGAAATTTTTTCTTAGAATCGCCAAATGAGGGTTACACACGTCAATAGCAAATTAACTGTCACTGATGTAAAAATAATTTTGGAGACTCGTCGAATGAGATTGCTTACAGAACACAGTTTGAAGGAATTGTTGAGTTGATGTTTAATGGCACAAAGGCCAATTTTGGTAATGCTGCGCCATATCCTTGAAATTAAAATATAAATATCTATTTCTATTACAGTTTGCCGGAGCTAAACCCCTTAAAGCAAGTCTTAAGCCTTTACGGATGCGGTCATAAATCTTCGATCAAACTCGTTGTAGGGCCACTTTCGCCTGTGGACGTCGGTCGGGAGCTTCTCACAACAGGTATCAAAGAACCCCGGTAGACTCAAAAAAGAGGAAAGAAGGTAAACTGTACCTTTCTTAAGACGCGCACGGGCCATCGAAAATGAAGGTCATTTAGAAGATATAAATCAATTTTTCAATTTCTATAAGCTGATATTTTTTGTGACCCTGCTGTGTATTATAGCGGTATCTATTGGCACCCGCACCAACGAATTTCTTGCCACCCCAAGTAGTTGGACTTAAAACCGAAACCTCGAGATTTCAAAGACTTATTTGATGCAGTAAAAACAGAAAGTTAATTTTTAAACACATTTTCAAGCCAATCGATGAATCAATCGATTCAAAAATTCCAAAATCAACAAATTTTTGAAATAAGTCAAACGTTACCCATCTATTAGCGAAATACAGCACCCCTCTCAAAAGACTTACCCATAGAATCAGGAACGGGCTTGAGGTCTTTCATGATGCCGCAGAATTAAGCACCGATGCAGACCTGAAAAGATATATAAATTACAACGAGTAATTTATTAAATGAAGCAAAAGTTGAATTTTTTTAATTCTTGCACTTAGAGGTAAAGGTCTAATTAAAAAGAAGTAGATTCAAAATATTTATTTCAAATCAATAACAGTAGATAGAGATACACAAGATACCTCATTGGACCATTCAGTTTTATACTTCTGGATTATTCAGGCAAAATTCCATGCTAGTATTTATGAAAAAAAAGGGTGACGCCCTAAGAAGATTAGTTTTTGTGCATAACTATACGAAAAATGAACTCAATGTTGCATAACATTGAACACCCTGACTATCATAAGAATCAAAGGTGACCGACGATGATATAAATGATACTGTGAGAAATTCAGAGAGGCAGTCAACGTGTTAAGTTCGAAAAACAGTTACCTCATCTTAAAAACCGATTAAATTTTGCAAAGGATAAATATAAATTAAAAAAAATACATATGATAGGGAGAAGTCACAGATAAAACTGACAAATTTTACAACAGGCAGAGACGATCTATAATACAGAGAGCAAGTCCACTATCACTTTACATGATTTAATTAACACTTTCAACACCGCTAATACGCAATCTAAACTACTGATCTACTGCCAAATCTACAACCAACCTAAACTACCAAATCTACAACCAACCTAAA
>JAPMOQ010054519.1:387680-449684 GCA_026543055.1 Argiope trifasciata
CAATCAACCTAAACTACTAAATTTACAATCAACCTAAACTACTAAATCTACAACCAACCTAATATTAATAATCTAAATCCATTACAAAATCTAAACTAATAATCTACTGCTATACTAATATTACGCAATCTAAACTAAAATAGCTAAATTTTATCCCTCAGCAACCTGCAATTGGAAGTATCGGAAAGACGAGACATCTCGTCAGTAACGTTGAAAGAGTTGAATTAAGTCAAACAGTGCATGACGTGGTTTTGCAATTAGGAGCGGATTATATCCATGGAAGCCTGTTTACAGACAGAGAATCTATTGAAACAATTTTGGGCAATAAAACAGTACAAATTCAAGAACAGAATTAAAAAAAAAAACTATGCGTTATTTACTTATTTCACTGTACTAATATCAAAGTACCAATCTGTGTAAATAATTTTTGATGTTTTAAATTTTAATAATGCTTACAAAAGATTCCTATTGCTACTTATACATAATCGTGGGTGATAAGTTTTGGATTGCATTCTGTTTGGTAGAGATTAGCTATTTAGAATAATATATGCTATTATTCTAAATAGCTAATCTCTAATGACTTTTTATAATTAGTTCAAAATGAATTTCCATTGTGAATATCATTTCTGCATTATTCTTCCTCATACGATTTAATTTACGTGACTTCATTTTTTTGTTCAAATGTTTTTATTTTCTATACTTTTTCCCATAAGTGTTTTTAGAAAGGAACGATTAGTGTTTACTGAGACATTCAGTCAAGACTTTGAACGTCTAAGATCTATCCTCATTACCCGAGTCATGGGTAAAAAAAAATCAAATTTCATTTCGTAATTTTTATAACTTTTGCTTTAACTTAAACTCACACTTTTTATCCTCTCATTTCAGTTTAGTTTGTTTCTCTTTTTAGCCTGCCTTTCTATTAGCAGAAGTAGGTTGTACCTTGATCGACCGAATCTCCGATGTAAACTCAGCCAATCTTATCTTCAGCAAGCGAATTCTGATCAATCAGAACTCGAACGTAGTCGGATCCGATCCATCTGAACAGAGGATTTTAGTGCCAGAGGATTAGTGTGCAAGAAATTTATGAGATATGACAAAATAATTTCTGAAGAACAAACCAGATCGTCGACTGAATCAGATCCCGATCCATCGTTCCTGAAGGGATTTTCCTGAAAGACCATAACAGAGCAAGAAATTGGCAAGATACGACAAAAAAATTCCTTCTGAAGATCGCTACACACCCTACACTGACCAGACCGTCGACTGAATCGGATCCCGATCCATCAAGTCCTGAAGAAGGGATTTTCCTGACAGACCATAACAGTGCAATAATTTGGCAACATATGCAAAAGTGATTCAACCTATGAAGTTTTTGGTGATTGCTTTCAAATATGAACCATAAAAATGATTTCTTAAAGCTAATCTAAAGTTCTGTGGTCTGTAACTTAAATTATCGGATGGCGAATGTAGGGACCATTGGTCAGTTTGCACATGATTGAACAGAATCGTTTCTAGTATGTATAATTTGTGCCCACATATCACCCTTCCATCCGTTGTCTAATGTCCAAGAATAATCTCAAAACAGCCGAAACCCTCCCAGAATTGAGGACGTAACAATGCATTCCCCTGACATTTGTGGCTACTATTTGTTTTTAGACATGGGAACCTCCAATGCTCTTGCGTCTCGCGCCATGCAGTGACGATTTCGCGAAATAAGAATGAGGTGAAGAAGACAGATATAACATTAAATATTCAGTAATACATTAAATTCCAATAAAGCAACCATGGACAGTTCACAAAATTAACTAATCATGCTAACTATCGTGCAATATCTTGTTTTATTTCTAACATATTGTTCGATAAATAAAGCGCAAATGTTTTGAAAAGTTGTTTATTGTAATGACATCGCAACAATGTCACTCACTTTTTGCTTCTAGGGATATGAACAATAAATATCTTCGAATTAAAATAAAATATAGCGGTTCAAAATGACAGGGAAAATTGAAAAGTCATCTACCGGGATGACTGTCATTGTCTAATAAACGCCGAAAACGCGCTTCTTTTTTGCGCCTTTCTATGGGTTAAAATCGTCCAAAAGTAATAGTTTCTGAAACAATAGACCAGCTGTCATGAATCAGAGAAGTTAAGCTTAAAACTTCCAGTATGAAGATTCATAATTCCTCTTGGAGCCAAATGTTGCTGCATGGTTTAATCATCAAATGCCGATATAAACATATGGGTCATTCATTTCCTAATTTTTTTCAAAACAGGAGTGCACTGGATAAAAGGACGCTAATTTAATAGACGTAAATCAGATTGGAATTTTTAGCCGTGAATTTATACGGTCCATAGTTAACCCTCAGTTTATTGCAATCATTCTCATCTTCAAAAAGACAGCATTGCAGTTGAGGGTAAGCGCAAACTGACCATTTGATCTGCCGAGTGGCACACGAGAGCCTTGAATGACCGGATCATCGCAACAGCAACACTGGCGGGAATTGTGGTTGAGTTCTAATAGCCCTTCCTCAAGAAAGTGTGTCCCGTCATCGAGGGGAGGAGCTGGACTCCCACCTTTTCTTGTACCCACAAGAGTGGCGAGAACCAACCACCATGCCAGAAGCTTCCCATCGTCAATTACGGGATGTTCTCTCGTGGGACTAGGTTGAGGTAATAAAATCAAAACCATTCGGCTTTTATATTTTATTTTATATTTTCGAAGAATATAACTAAAAATCACACACACATCGATATTTTAAAACTCCCCAAGTTTCAGAAAACCTCCCCCATGTCCGAAAAACTCTTTTGGGAATTATCTATCTGTGAAGATAATTCAAAGAAGCTTCGAAGTGGATGAATGAAAACTGGTAGTTATAACGAATTTTCAAATTTCTATTTAATTCTAAACCTATTCTAATTCTATTAATATACTTTTTTTTCATCTAATTCAGATTCTATCTATATCATTCTGTTGTATATAATTCCGATTCTTCTTTCACAGAAAGTCTTTTTGGCTGTTCAAGTAAGCTCGATAATTACAAAACAAAAGCTAAGCATTTGGTACGCATAACAACTGATCCTTATTACATTTTGAACAAAATACGTGAAAGAGGCAACTGTCTGTATATTTTCATGCATATAAATGCTACTTACTCAAAAAATGGCTCAGAAACTGAAATTTGGTACATGATTTTCATATTATAATTGGAGTACTGTACCAAATTTTAGTATTAGCTGTTTAAAAAAATGTCTAAAATGGGAATTCGGATTTCCTTACTATATTATACAACGACAAACATTCAAGTGTAGAATTCAGGAAATAAAAATCCGAGCACTGATGACGTTCATGGCTTTGCCTAAGTTCCTCGATTTTTATGAAAGAGAAGAGGTGATGATTTCACTAAAAGAAACTCTCAATCCAAAAGCAATCATTATGAAATTCAATTTAAAATAAATATTTTCTGAATCAAACTCATAAAAGATGTATTGTATTTAGAAAGTTCTAATGCAAACGATACAAAAATAACAATGCAATAAAAAACAAATAAATTTAACCAAAGTAGAAATAAATATAAAGTTTAATGCAAAAGGAATTGAAAAGTAAACATGATGAATCCGGCCTGAAGACTCTAGCAAGGGTCACCTTCAGGCAGTCTCAAATCAAGGATATTTTTTTCTGTGAGGGATCTGACTTTTTAAAAAAATTATTGACCCCTCGTGACCAGAAAATCCCAAGAAATTGAGGTTTTGGAGATAAAATTAGTATCACAAAATTAAAGACAATAATTTACACAACATTAACTCAATTTTTTGGGGATTTTCAATATTTTTGGATGAAAGTCAGACCCCTCACAGAAAAAACTCCTGGTTTGAAATCCTGCTTGAGGGTGATTCTTGAGAAAGTTTTCAGGCCGGGTACCTCATGTTTTTCTTTTTTGTTCATTTTCATTAAATATTTAGTTCTAATTTAATGAGTTTAATAAAGTAATCTTTAAGTAAATTTGATGTAGTGTAATAGCAATTATTTTGAACATAGTGTTTTTTCAGAGACAATTCAAATTTTTGTACTTTGGAAATTGCACAAACAAGTAAGTTGCATTAGATAGGTGTAAGTTGGATGCATTAGATAACGCGACTAACGAGGTCATAGGGCGATATCTACTTTTTCAAACTTTCACTCAACGCTAAAGAAAGAAAAAAAAATGATTTCAATAATTCCACGTGCACCTTACAGAGTACATATCAAATCCTTAATAAAACAAGGACTACAAAACATTCAATTTTCGAAGCCAAGATGTCGTGCCCATAACATTTCAGCATAGAAATTTTCTCTGGTTTGTTTTTAATTCATAAATTCTCGAGTTAAAAACGTTACTTTTAAGGCACATTTTCAAAGGGCATGGACACGTGATTTAGAAATCTTAAAACCTCTTGTAACAGAACTCAGAGGATTTATTTTTAAATTTTCGCACATGAGATTTAGTAAGACAAAATTTGAGATTTCAAGGTATACATAGATACATTTCTATGCTTGAAAAATCAGTCAAAAGGTTGAACAATATTTATTTTAATAAACAAATATTTTAAATATAGAATAGTAGAAGAAATCGCATGTCGGTTAGCATTTCAATTGTCTGTTTATGGTATTTTACATGTAACAGTTATGACGGTCAAATACGGTCATCTTTAAAAAAGAATTTAATTTCGGAAACAATATTTTTAATATTTTATAGGGAACAAGAAAACTTAGCTTCGATAAACAGAATTAAAATAATTATTTTATCTGGTTTACATTATTAACATTTTAAAAAGATTTATATATAAAAAAAGACATGCTATAATTTAGCTTTATATTATTACTGAAAATGGTAAACATTCTAAACAAATGCACTAATTCGAAAACAAAACAAAAAACAAAAAAAAAAAAACTGTAAAACTTAACACTACAATTAGACGGAAACTCAACGTACCTTCAAAGTAGTCTCAACAGCCTCGACTAATTGTCGTTTAACTTCTGCAAAATGCTGATTCCATCCAAAGTCGCACAAACACCAAACGATGTGGAATTATTCAATAATTACGAACCTGACAGCATGTGAGACCTCCGGAATGACTCAATGCGAGCAGACGATATTCAGATTTTCATCTGTCGATGTGGAAAAGGGATCTACTACAGTGGAGAATCTGTACCTGTAGATTCAGGACCGAATCCTCCCTTTTCATTGGCCGAAAGGGCTTGTTAACCAGAGAACCTGTCCTTCACAAGGCAGGGGGGCTGGAGAAAGAGCAGAGGGGGAAGGCTGAGTTTGTGTTTACTACGGAGGAATGCACGGCGAAAAACCGGTTTTTGGTTCCTGTTTCGAGAGCGCAAAACTTTTTCACTGCCTTTTCACCTTGCCGCCGAATGCCTACCTGTTGAAACGGAAGGATTGCCAGAAATGTGTAGTTATCGATTCATTTGGCAGCAGTATGAATTTGATTGTGGATGTTTTTTTAAATTCCTATTATTCATTCATACTCTCATTATATATATTTATTTATACAGCGTATTCAACTCTTTAATCATTAAAAAATTACTTTTTTATTCGTTCATTCGAATTCAAATACATTTTTGTAATCTTGTAGTGTTAGATGCTTGATGTTAATACAATTTTTTTGAAAGTTAATTCATTCATTAAATTTAACTAATTTTTAATATTTTAAATAAAGCTTTAGCAGTTTTGTAGGGAAAATTAAAATCGACAGGCAGTAGCCCAATCCGTAAAATGCAAGCATTTCAGTAATTTTCAGGTGAAGGTGAAGAATGCGAGTCCAATTCTTACAAAAATCAATAATTTTTTCTACTTAATAGTTTTTTTAAATAATTGTTTAATAAAAAATAACTAAACTAAAATAATTTTTTTGCTGACTTAAGCAGGAATTGCCTTATTTTTCAAGTATATTACGTGAGTAAATAAATTTGATGCTTCGTTTTTAATTAATTATATCCAGTAGTGTTATTTATTTTAAACAGCTGCTATGAAAACTTATTTACATTATATATACAACAATATAATTGAATAATTAAAATTTAATTTTGAATTTGTTCTTTTTGTTTTAATTAAAAAGTTTTCTTCAATAATAATAAAAAAGGTTTCGATACTTTCAACTCTAATAATTAACACAACGATACAATAAGTGAATGATATTTTGAAACGATACTTGTTCGATTACCAAAACCTAGAGATAAACAAGAAGAATGTAACGATTCAATAATTTCTTTCTCAGATTTAGCTTTGAATGGGGAAAACTGCAAGTGATGTAACTATGCATAATTGTACATATATATACATATGTACATACATATGAATGAGTCATAGGTCAATACTATTGGGCTAAAAATCAGATTTCTCACATAAAATAATCTCTTATTTTGAATCCCTGTCTGTGGGTGAACATTGAAAAAGTCTTTTGGCCGGATTCTTATTTAATTTTGATTCTATTGTTTTGCCTTTCATCTTGGCAATTTTTTCCGTCTATTCTAGTATTGAGATATTGGTAGATTTGCCAATATTGTCTAGATTCATCTGTGTTTTAGTAACAGCTGTATTTGCGCTCACTAAATACAATGGTGATTTTTTAACTTGATTTGATTTCGATATAATTTTAATTTTAGATTGACTCAATTTTCAAGACTAAAGTTTGCAGCATTCTATTCTCGGTCTAAAGCAAAATTTGTTAATTTCTTAAAACTGTCTGATTTTAAGAATATGAACATTCATGATATAACAACAGTTAAATAAAAAATTCGAAATCTTTGTTTTAATTTTTTTTCAAAAATTATTTTGAATAATTAAAATTTAAAATGTTGCAACTTTTTAGCTTTGTGAAGGGAATTATTATTATTATTATTTAAACAGAGGTTACTTTTTCAGATGTAAACATTTTCATCATCCCTTGCTCGGACAGAAAATTATTCTTGCCATATTCCCAAAATCCGAAAAGTAACGTAAAATAACGTATTAATCCATGACATAAAAAAAAGAGAAATTCAATTTAAAAACATTTATCAGCAGACTTCATTACAATATTTTGTCAATCAACTTTTCTTTGAAATAGTAGATTAAAATAAATACTAGTTTTATAATATCCAATATTTTTAATATTTATAACGTATATCTAATACCTTTAATATCTATATCAACAGTTTTAAATTCTGATGAAGAAGAGAAAAAATTAATATCATATTATTTTTAAAAAATTATCTTCATCATATAGCTTTTAAAAATAACTAAAAGATTTTTAAATATAATTTGAACACTCTTTTAGGATGGGACAATTTTTAAATTATGAAGTGATATAGCTAACTAAAATTTTAAGTTAATGTTGTTTTAAAATTGTCTATTATTAAAATATTAATTAAAAATTTTAAAATAGTATAAATTAATTAATTAGAAGTAACAACACGATAATGTTCCAAATTTTATATATTTTATGCACAGATTCGATAACACTACTCTTGTAGATTAAATTCCTTTCAAAATGGAACAAAAAAAACTCTGGTAAGCTCGAGGTTTTCTATACCTGTGGAATAGCCCCTTATTTGATCTCTTTATGAAGTTGTTTATTTGTAAAATATGTTTCTATATTCATTTGATGTTTCATGCTTTCTCCAACATCGCAGCTCTAGAATTAGGCCCGGTCATTTGGAGAGTGACCTGGCCTCACAACTGAGGACCGTGATTAAGAATTAAAACAGTGTTCTGAACAATAATTAAGTTGCGCATACTAAAAGTCTACAATCTTGTTTTCATGTGGATGGCTGAGTATTAGCAGGCAAAGATCGCAGTGATATCTATAAACAGGCGGGAAGAGCTCATTTATGAGTAAGGAAACTCCCGTCAGGCATGTTAAGTGCCTACTCGGCGCACAGAAGTCGAGGCTGAGGCTGGATTCAAATGGACTTGTATATCATCAGCTATCTAATTTTGTCTATAACTAATATAATATTTTTTACAATCCTTTACATTGCTAGTAACTAAATATAATAAAGGCTGAACCCTCATTCAGCAAATTAAAATCAAATAAAGGTTTATCTTCGATCAAGCATATGGGTATAATGCTTAAACATTCTTGCTATTAAAAGTATCAAAAAAGAAATTGGAAAAATTTTAATTTCCCTGGAGTAATTAATAGGAAAAACAAAATCACGCATTATTAAATAAATATGCAAATGTTCGTGATTTTTTTTTGTTACTTTGCTAAAAATTTAGGGCCCTAAATGGCTCCTTGCACCCGGGCCCCTTCATTGAGATGGCCGGCTCTGGTTAACATTTCTCACAAATTCAAATATAATAATAATAATAAATGTATGATTATTCTAAATATTTTTTTCATAAACTTAAGTTTTCGAATTCTGGATCTACATTACGAATAAAGAGTCCTTGGCGAAGGACACCGTACGTCCAGTAATATGAAATGCCACATGAATAAAATAATGTATTTCATAAATAGTCTGGTTTTGGTCATTTGGGAAATACGTTTTTATTTAACGAAACATGTGCATGTTTGATTAATACACGGGGGTCGAAGATTGTCCTTTTTTGCAGTCGAAGGTTATCTCCTCTCACGCATTTCTAATATAGAATGGTCAATAAAAGTTATGATCATTTGTCGGAAAATAAAAATTATGATATATGTGCATGATATTGCGATTATTTATTTTAATTTAATACTATTAATAGAATATTTTGGAGTCAGAGTGCATCAGTTCGAGCCTTGGACTGGTTTTGAGGATGAAACCTGAGTCGGCAATCTGCTTTCTAAATTTCCTTTCCATTGGTGGTTTTGTTGATGGATTAGATTCCCCTGAACAGAATGCTCTCAAAGCAACCGTACAAGTCTTCGGTGATTAGTTTTAGTTATATAAATTTCCCGTTTTATGAACAGCACTAGGGCTATTTTGTGACATTTTGAACTCTGGCCAGATGACAAAGATGACACCTGGTGTTGTTCATCAGGTGTTGTTCTCGTTATTTGATCGCAGTTCACAATTAAGAGGTCTGTTTTAAAATATCCCTAGTGTTGTTCAAATACAGGACGTTAGTATAGCTAAAGTAAAGTAAAAATTAACTCATAAATAAAGCATATTTCTGAAACAGAAGTATAATGAGATAAAGAAGAACTTGAACTAGTTTAGAGGTTGGTTAATGTTAATCGCAAATGGACAGTTTACAGAAATAATTAAATCAATTAACTCGAGAGGTCACTCGTTCTTCAGCCAAAAGAATCAAATTTAGATGACTATTTAAAATTGCCAGATAAAAGTACTCGTCTTTTACTTTCTAGAATACAAAGAGAAAATATGATGTTTATCAAAAAAACTATTTCAGAAAATGATAATTCATATGATAACTATGCAAAAGCTTCCTGTTTGCGAACGCAATTACTCATAAGTGCTTTGAGCTGAATTTGGATCTTGGACGGTTGAAATTGGATATATAGTTTTTATAACAAATTTTATTCTAACGAAATATACTGAGAGGAAATCAACACTTAACACTAGAGATTCAAATGGTCAAAAGGTATTTTGTGGTTCGAAGGTTTAGTGATTGGCTTTAGACCAACGAGATGCTCTGCTGATTTTTACTGCTTTGGAATTTAAAAAGTCTCTACTCAGTAAAACGCTCGAATAACTTCAAAATAATTTTTTTTTAAAAATGAGGGAAAGGGAACGTAAATCCAATAAAATCCGGCACTTATGAGATATTTTATCTTGTATTTTTTAAGGTTTTGTTGCGTTTGAAATTGAGAGACTTTTTAAGAAAATTTATTGCTTCAACCAAAGGTGAAATCGACAAAATGATGAGATAAGATTTGGAGATTGGTTTAGGGCTAATCTGATGCTTCCTTTATCTCAGCAGCTTTGACAATTTGAAATGTCCAATATAACGCTCGAATAACCTTAAAGTGAATTTGTGAAAATTACGGGAAGGAATGCTAATCCAAAAAAACTAAGCGTCGACACGCACTAATTATGTATTTGAATCTTGTATTTTTTTTTGACGTTTTATTGAAGTTTAAAAAATCAGATTGACAAACATAATATTTAAGAAAATGCGTCGCTTTAATTAAAATTTGAATCGAATTATAATGAGAAAGGAACGGAGCGCAAATTATTTTTCGTGCGGTCATGACCTCATTCACACGACTTTGGTTCGAAAAACACCGGAGTTCGATTGAAATGAAATTGCTCTTGCAATGATTGAGTAACAAAATGGACATTTTCAAAGTGAAATCTTCGGGAAATAATTATATATTAAGAACTCTCGAGAAATTTTAGGAAATTTAAGCTGAAGATTAAGAAGTCGTTTACGTCACGAATATGAATTTCAATTATAATCAGAGTCATGAAATGTTACCACCACTGTTCAAAACAACTGTCGGTGATGGTGAATATTTTAATTTGTAGACGAAGCTTATACATCGCATTTTTAAACATTTATTAAAATATTTGAATTAGATGAAAAGAACAGCGAAATACTTTTAAAATAATTTTCCAGAATTTTTTAAAAATAAATTCAAAATTAATTAATTTTTTTTTAGTTTTTGTTATTTATTCTTGAAGTTCCGGATTTAGATGTTTTGCAATTTCATTAATTATATTTTCAGAAATCACTCTTTTTTTTATTATCGATTCAGTTTCACTTTTTAACACAATGAAGTAATTTAGCTTAATTAGCATGTTAGTAGTTTATTTTAATTAGCTATTTTTATTTCTATAGCCATGTAAAAAAGGTTTATTATTTATTTCTTAATATGCATGTCGACAGTAACAAATAAGAAATGACTATTCGAAATGAATTTGATAAATGAAATTTTTTCTCCAAAAATACTTGTAACTATTAATTAATGATTTCTTTATTTGCAAATAAAAGCAATTAATAATTATGATGAAAAGTAAAAGAATAATAAATAAAATAAAAATAATAAATAATAACAAACAAATAATAAAAAAATAAAGATCGATTTAAAATAAATACGTAGTAAACTTAATATAAAGATAAACATTAAAAAATATATTAAAAGAATAGTAAAGAATATATGTTAGTAATAAACAGTAAAAGAATAATGAACAAAAAAAGATAAATTTGAAACAAATCTAGCGTAAAAAATTATGCAGCACAACTTGCCGCATTTTTATTATGCAGTGGAATGCATTATGAATCTCCCAATGCATTAAAGCTAATTAATTAATTGTAATTTAATTAATGATTTTAGTAATTCATTCAGAACTCCCATCATTGTTCAAATATTTTATGAGAATTTGTATTTTTTCACATACTTATTTATTTGACAGACAAGCTTACAAATTTTTCAAGACTTCTTTCTCCTTAAATCTAAGGGCCAACCTTACTCTAATAAGCTTAGACAAAAATCCTTCTTTCCTTCAATATGGAAATAAGGCTTTAAGAGCTAAAACACGTTGTAAGCCTCTCTGAAATATTGCTCGTCGTTATGTGTAATTCATCCTTCCTACTGCAGAAGTTCGTTGAAATTTCGTAATTGTCTTCAATTTTGTGACATCAATACAGTGTTGACCAAAAGATCTTTTGATTTTCTTCTCATACAGAATATTCTTTATCGTACAGTAATTTATATAATATTATATTAGAAAAAAATCAGAAACAAAAAATAAACTTGCGTTTGATTAACCACTTAACTGTTTTGCCAGAGTGCTATATATGCATCGATTTAATGAATTTTGAAAATTGCAAGCTAAAAATAAACCCTTCATAACAGTTATAATTCAATATTAAAATGGCTTCGATTGCGTAGATAAGCATTCAATGGATTTCCATTGGGATTTAAATAAGAAAATATTCTCAAAATAGAAGGCGTCATCTTATTAGAGAGTAAAGAAAATAAAACAGCTAAGTGGTTAATATTAGCATCGGATCTAAGAATTTTAGGACGATCATTTATGAGCTTTCTTTTTTAATAACTGGTCAATTAAATATCACATTTTAATCAGTTGTGACTTATTTAAATCTTATTAATGGTTTATTTCAATTTTTATTTTTATCACTTTCTGATAAATATATATCCTAAATTTTTTTAATGTATATTTAGTGGAAAAAAATGAAATAGATGACTCAAAAAATTTACTTGATTATTGAATATGATTTCCATACATAAAAATTACATTATATGGAAATAAATATGACATTAAGAATTATATCCTATTTTGCAAAAGCTGCCGTATGAAATTTAATACATTAAAACAATATTCTAAAATATCTTAATTAAGTAATTAAAATATTCTAGAATGATATTCATTTCATTGAATTATTCTTTATTTAATAATTCATATTGTCCTTACATTTTAGAATTTTCAAAATGCATTTAATCCAAGTGTATTTATGTGGCATTTAATCTAATAAACTCTAAATTGACCAGTCTTTGTCTCCCAATGGGCTAAGTGGATGTCTAGTAAGAAATATGCCTTTGATTCGAACGTTCGAACTGAAAAGTTGGAAATTAAATTCTTAAACACACTTTCACACGCATGGAATATAGTACAAATTTAGATACAAACAGCCTTCAGAAAAACCACCCTGTCGAACTAATCCATCCCTTACATGGTAAACAAAATGCTTGATCTGGTTGAAGTAATTCATCCGTGTAACGTTTCATTTTTTTATTTTTTCGAAATTTTGGGACATAATCTTCCTAATCAGCGGTTATGAAAATAATTAACCAAATATCTCACATTTATATTCATCAATTCATTTCGGCAACCGAGGAATTTGCATTATTTATTTGGGAAATTTGACGCATTTTGGAAATGCAAACGATTTCATCTCTTCCCCCTTTTTTTTTCCACGCTCTCATAAGCACCGTGCTGAACGCCCTTTGGCGAAAACTTTCACTTCTGCTTGGCGACCATTCCAGTCGTATAACCCTCAATCTCTCCTAGCCGAGTGGACCCAATGTTTGTTGCTGTTTCTTAGAGCCGCACCAGCTCGACGTCACACCCGTGCGATGTGCCAATATTCATTGATAAATATCGAAAGCGAGTGAGACTTAAAACCGTTTTGTGCCAATTTTAACTTAAGGTGGCGTGAGGGAAATTTTGATTTCGATCGCCAATTATGAAATGTAAATGCAAATTCGAAGCGGAGGATTTACACTTCAACTCCTGACGTAGGTTTCTCTCAATTTCGAATTCTAATTTCGGCATTAAAAAAGTGTCTGCGCTCAGACCAGTGTTGATTGGAAGAGAGTAAGAATTCGCAATTTTCTAACCTGTGAAACTCTTTTTGGATTCCTAAAAGTTCTTGGTAAGCAATTTTAATATTTTATTTTAATTCAGAATTTGGTAGTATCGAATTAATATTTTTATCTGCACTATTATTTAAACTCTGAAATAGCAAATTCGAAAAAATAGAATTTTCTTCACTTTATAAATGTATTATTTGGGTTAAACGGCAAACTCATTACTAAAATTTTTAATTTTAACTGTATGCACAATATGAAGTTATTTTCCTTGGTATTTTCTGAAATGTGTATCTGACAGATGGCTTTTTACTCCCATTTTGTTGTATTTTTAAGTGACCTTGCCGAATTATTTCCTTCAAATGCTTTTTCTTTTAATCATGGGGGGGGGGGGGAGTCGATCAAATTATTCTGCTTTTTTAAAAATTTAATTAAAATATTTTTCGATCTTCTTCAGAGTTTAGTAAACAATATTTTAAGTTATTGAGTAATAGTTTAAAATTCATTAAAAAAATACTGAAGTGAAATTGCAACTGAGCAATTAAAGAAATAATTGCACACAATTTTTAAGATTAGAAGCCTGAGTGGCTTACAAACTTAATGTGTAAAAAAATTGTTAATAACTATATTTTATTTGCATCTTAATGTATTATCTCTTCATTTTAATATTCTATTGTTTAGAAACTTTTGCAATTGGTACTTTCTTTTCTATGTTTGTAACTTTTCTTAACAACTAAGTTAAAAAGACGTTAATTATTGAGTCTTATTAGTCATTTTCTATAAATTGGCTGTTTAATTAAATGCAAGAAATGTGTAGGTGGTGAAAATTAAAAATAATAATGGCTTGGGTGAAACTTAAACTTTTCTATCCTTTTAGTCAAATGTTTTCAATTTTAAAATTATTCAAGATAAAATAAAAGGCAAAAATGCAAGAGTTATAAATGGGTTTCAGTGTACAATGTCAGAAAAAATTTAAAAGGTCTTCTGTGACCTTTTCTGGGCGAAGTAAAATTCTTTAATTGCATAAAAACCGGAATTGTTAACTAACTTTTCAACAGATGATTATTATAAAAGTGAACAACATCAAATATCTCCTTGTCTTTGCTTAAAAACAAAACAATTGGTGAGTTGCTACAGTAAGAGAAGTTTGGTTTGTGAATATGTTTATTGAAATAAATGGCGAAAATGATAACAAACTTTGGATTTAAAAAAAAAGATTTTTACGAAACCATAAATTGCTATATATTTTCTTACAATATGAATAAGGCTCAACTGACATTCTTTCGTTTTCCAGTTTTTAAAATATGAAGTAAAATTAAAAGATCATAATAAATCCCAATGTAAAAGGACATAGCATTTAAAAATTATTTCATGACACTTAATATTCCTTTTTTGTTTTTTTAGAGCTCTAAATCAAAGTACTTGAAATTAACTTTCGACTCTTATTATTTATACTTAAAATATGTATATTTAAAATATGAAATTTGGTAGATAATTGTAATTTCGACTCAACGTATCTCAAATTTTAGAACTTAATGTAGAAAAATTAGTCTTGGGAGCTTTTATTTGCAATTATTTTTTCATAGTTTCCTTATGACTATATAAGGAATAACGCAGGTTGAACACCATTTAGTTCTGAACTATTGTTTTGCACTTCTAACATAATCTATTGGGTTTTGTAAGTTTTAATAGCCTTCACTTCTTCCGAAAAATTGAAAATAAATGGATATTCTAATTCTTCTTTAAGGTTTTTTTGACCTCGTAATTCGAGCATTCGCTATTTTGATTATTATTAATTTTCATTGATTTATAAATTGCTTCATTGAGTTTAAAGACTTTCATTCCTGTTTTGGTGTAGAAAGCGCAGTGTTTTGGGGAGAAACGTTACTCAGCTGATTCGGTAAGAAACGAAATGAAGAAACAGAGTAGAGAAGGTTTGTAATTCAAATTCTAAGAACGTTGTTGGCATAATATTCTGATTTTGCCTCTTTTCTTTTTGGAAAATCTTCATTCTCAATTTTTTGTTTAGATTTTTATCATCCGTAGTTCATCTTGTAAGAGGAAAAAAAAGCAGCCTAAACTTATTTTTGTGGCTCTATTATGCGATAGTGGCTTTGATTTCATTGGCATTGTTATCAAGAATACTTTGTGACTGTTCTGCTTGTTGCCATCTAATTGTCCATAATATACATATAGAAATAGCTCCCAATAAATTAAAAAGCCGCCACATGAACTAAAAATAAATCGTTTACAATAATTTATGGAGAAAAAACCGCGAAAATACGTAATGACCAGTTAGTATAAATAAAAATCATCGAATGTATTTTTTAAATTGTTCGGAGGTAAAGGTTACGGATGAACGAAAAATCTAACCGACTGCGCCGAGTTCACTTTCTCAATTTGTTAGAATCCATCAGCGGAAGTACTTGTTGGGAAAATCGACGTGACTCATCCATTTGAGTCTTATTCTTTTTTGGGTTGAACAGGTGTTTTGATGTTTATCCGAAATCGACTGTTTACGTTTGACACTTGTGGTCTTTTTTGCCCCAGCACTACTCATAATGATAAATGAATTTGATTCATTGTACTATCGATGAAACAAACTCTTAAAATCTGAATAATTCTTAAATTTTCAACAGTAAAATTTCCCTTATGTTTAATGCAAAAAAGTTGGGAATCAAAGGAAATTTTTAAAATGCTTTGTAACAATATATGCATCAAACGTTGCAAGTTTCAAATTAGCTTATGTTACTTTTCTATTAAATCTCCTTTCTTTCTGTTTCCTAAAATTTGGAAAAAAAATGTAAAAGGTACTTTTTCTAAATTATGTCGACTCCACAGCGGGACTTGTTTAAGAAGATAAAGCTCAAATTCTTTAATTATATCAATAAAATGAAGATGCTAAAATTGCTCCGGAAACATGTTCTTGATTCTTTTTTTAAAAAAAAATATTTATTTGGATAGAATGACCAGTTGCCGTTTGTGACCAAATTCGGTTAAAAAAATTACTGGTGTTTATTCTTGGACTTTTTTTGTTGCATGGGCTTCTTTGCATCAACCCCTTGATTTTGATCAAAATGACTTTCGGAGTGTACAACTTTTAAACTTGAGCTAGCGCATCGCTTCGGTTTTTCATAGATATAGGTGAAGAGCAAGAAACTTAGTTGCCAAAACCCAATTGTGTATAGTCGTTAAATTATGTTTGAAATATTACTCCTGCATAGTATTTCAGCCTCGAAAACTCGGAACAGATATTTTCTAGTATGGGAAAAATCCCATACTTAATACCGTTCTCAAATTTTCTTCCTCCCGCTGATGTGGAGAGGGGAAGGGGAGTGCTAGCTCAAGTGTCCTCTTCGTCATCTAACGGCTGTTCAAAATTACGATTTCCATTCCAAAATAGCCCTAGTATTGCTTTAAACGGAACGTTAATATAACAACTCCAATTATTTAATTTTGCACCTAACTGGAATATTCTTATTCCATGAATGTGACGCAGTTCAGCCACAGATAACTTTTGTACAATCATAAACTGGTACACCTAACTGGATCGGAGAAAATATAAATTACGTGACGATTTTATAAAATGGTTATTGTGTGATTGTATTTAAAGTCTCATACGTTAACTTGTTTATAAAATCTGTTAATTGTTGGAATATGGCCATTTGGAATGTTAACGGATACCCGACGAAATGCGTTTAACCTAGAGTTTGCATGTTGTTCAGCAATATTTAAAATATTCAATATGAAAGACTTTCTCTTTTTAAAATAAAACTATTTAGTTTTCTGATTTTTGCGAGTAACGTTATAATTCTTAACTCAAGTTGATAGTCAAGGCAAAGCTTCAAATAGATTTCGAACCGACGTTTAACATGTTGTTACCCGTGGCACTTCACAAACCCGTTGACAGAAAA
The DNA here is from genome assembly GCA_026543055.1 of Argiope trifasciata. NCBI lineage: Eukaryota > Metazoa > Arthropoda > Arachnida > Araneae > Araneidae > Argiope > Argiope trifasciata. The sequence goes on from JAPMOQ010054519.1 coordinate 404,849, forward strand.
CTGTCAGCGATTTTAAGTCTAAATTAGCGTCCCCTGTTTTTTCAATAGCGCCAACTAGGGCTAAGAGTTGGCTACTTCATGCTTCACATTCGCTTGCACATCCCCTTTATACAAGGAGCACATTCACACAACTCATAGATAGAGCACAGAATAACAACCATGCCCGAACCGGGACTCGAGCCCGGAATGCCAAGATCACGGGGAAGACACGCTACCCCTATGCCAGGACCGACATTTAACATGGTCTCCGTATGCGCTACGATTTCAAACGCCATCCTTTTTTCCTCATGTACACCTTTGATTGAATCGTGGTTAAAAGATGAGTGCAGATTTCAACACAAAAGCTAGTTGTATAATGATCCATGCCCGAAAAGATCTTATTTGTCCCACAAGTAAATATCCTGAGGATACTGATTTAATGCAAAATGAACATTTATATTAAAATAGTGAAAATTAAACTTTTACAGAATGTAAAGATTTGGAAACAGGTCATCCAAATTCTTGTCATTCATAAACAACTCAGATTCTGACGGAAATTTATCTATAAAGGTATCAAGAATTTAGGTTATCAGATTTTTGATTTAGCTGAACTTTAGTGGTGAAGCTTATCTGCAATACAGAATTCTTTAACTTGCAAATGGTGTGCTGGGAAGAATAAATTGCAATATTCGGACTATAACTGATGTAATGGAAAACATTTCCCTTCAAAACGAATGATTCCAAAGCGTTAGATGCCTTATAATCTACTTGAAAAACTGTAAAGATATCTCATATTTATAAAACGATAACGGTGAAATTGTAAGTTATTTCTCAACATCACATTCTAACTTCCATTTCTAGCATGTAACAATTCTGTTCTCTGGAAAAATAAGATTCTTTATTCATAAAATGCAATGTTTATTACTTCGAAAAATGCATAACTGTGCATCGATCTTTCCAACTTCACCTATAGAATGGCAAGATATTTAACAATCGAAATTTGAAATAAAACATCAATGATGCACCATCGTAAATGGTAGCCAGGACAAAGTGCAAAGGATTAAATGGCTTATCTACATAAACTCTAAATATTGGGAAAAAATATTAGCAAAGCTAATTAAAATGCATTTGAAATCGGGAATATTAAAGAATTTCGGTCGCTTTACTCAAATTCTTCAATTTTTATTTCAAATAAAAATTGAACTTCCATATATAAATGCCGTTCCATTTCTCAAGCCTTCCAAATATTACTCATTCTCCAAAATATTACTTCATTGTCATAGATCTAAATTACTTCTCGAGTACTGATTTCGCCATTTTTTTCCTTATGGAAGCTTGTCATTCAATAATAAATGGTACATACCTCCAAATATCATTCATTCTCGAAATAGGAACCTTAAACTGGACAAATCTAGCCAATTTTGTTCAGAGATTTATAAATAATAGATAATATTAAAGATTAGTTTATTATACAAATATATTTTAAAATTTTGTTTTATTGTGCTATGACGCAATTCATCAATTGATTATACTATATTGATATTAAAGCTGTTAATATGGTAGAGAAACAGTGATTTGCTTATCGACTTAGTTTTTAAGATATATTTAAATATATAACGAGAAAATTGACTTTTTCTATCGATATTAGTGTCCAATATTTAGACATACAACGATTTTTCCATTGAAAATGGAAAGTTTCAATACGCTTAGTTAAATTCCGCAACCTTCTCTATTGGCATCAATTTAATGAATCTTTAATTTTGATCATGATTTATCAGCATGGAATAACATTTTGCGTCTTGCTATCTCACTCCCCTGTCTCAAAACTTCAGTCCAAGGACGAAACTATTGTCGCCAAACCTCCCAAGTTATCGCGATCAGCAGCCCTCTTAAGAAGCTTAAACTGCAATAATTAAATAACCAATTAGATAACTTCGTGTACGACAAAATAAAGTATTGTAATCAATATAAGAATTCGAATCTGCACGTTTTAGATCTCTGATGGAGACCGCGGTGGCTTGGTGGTAAAGTTTCGGCTCGTGATCGGGGCAGTTGCAGGTTAGAGACCAGATCCCACAGAAGAACCGCTGTGTAAGGGGGTCTGTTGCACGTTAAATCCTTCAGGCCAAACGTCCTCCGTTGGTGCGGTGACGAGATGGATACTCGCTCTGGTGTCATCCTCGTTAACTGACCGACTTTCACAAATGATGTGGTCCGCCCAGAATAGCCGTGATGTTACTTTAAAACGGGAAGTTAATATAACTAAACTTTAGACCATTGATTTTTCCAAAATTGGTTCTTCGAAAAAGTATGTTTCTGATGCACAAAAAAAGCTTTAAGCAAGACAGATGAAATTTGTTATTTGAATTGATGGTCTATACATCAATTTTGTAAATTTCTATCAAATTTTAAGGAAATTTTACATAAATTCGTAACATCCAGTCAGATAGACTTTAAGTTCCCACAACAATAAAACGAGAGAAAATGAGAGTGATATAAAATAAGATATGAATAGATAAAATTCAATACACGGGTTTAACATCTATAATCTAGACATTTAACAAATTTTTATCCTACTCGAACCAAGAGTTGAATGTTTGTCTGTACTTTAAAAAAAATGTAAACGCAATAACTCAACTGCAAAAACTGAACTGCATCAAATGTAGCATTCGACTTTGTTACTGCATTTTTTTTATCAGAATTTGATTTCAATCCATTGGGACAAAATGCAACTAAAATACAAATTTGCCTTTATTCGAAAGTATGCGAGAGTCTTTTTGGGGAGACTCCTCCCTCTGGATATATCTTAAAACGTGAAAGCATCGTAAATCTTGCTGACACCTATAGCCCATCGGCTGACCTAGAAGCAAACAACCAACATGCGGGCCTAGCATGAGCATTCCGATTCAACAATGCTAAGGATGCTTCGGGATGATTGGACATGCATCAATTCATCGGATTGTGTTTCTTCTTGACAATTACCTTAAAAAAATGCGGCAGGCCTGCTAATGTATTCGAATGGCCTTTTGGAGAAGGCATGAATGGCATTCAGGTGGCTGGAGAGAGAATTGTGTGGGAAAGTCGTAAATTGTTGCAGGTGAAATGGACTTGGTGAGTTCATCGCATATTTTTTCCTTGCTGTAGATTTTTCCCCCTTTCAGTGGACGCAATGGCTCGTTTCTGAAACGGGCTCTCCGAATTTAAATGCGAAACATTTTTTGCTTCAGTATTGGATGCATCTTTTATTGCATTGAATTTCTAACACTCGCCAATCTTTTACTTTCTCGCATTGTAATGAAACTCAGTGTTTTGACGAATCTTCATAATTTAAGATTTCTCCCTGTACGAAATGCAAATTTTAGGTATATTCCTATAGGGAGACTACCTATTACAATGTTTCTCCTGACAAGACTTCGGGGAAAAAATTTGCTCGCCGATCAGGGTTTCTATAACTCCCAAAACGTCCTTCATTCTAAATTTTATGTATATAATTTTGCGGATAATGCTTTTCCCATGTTCACAGGATAGATAACTAGAGTAATTTTGTTTCGATTTTAACTAGCTTTGAATATGTTGGTAGAAATGTAAAGTCCTATTAACGTTCTTTACTAAAACATCTAGCTCAATGGGGGAAGGTAAATGGTATGTGTGTGTGGGATGTAATTTTCATCACTAACTTTCTTAACAGCTTAACTGTTTTATTTTTTTACTACCTAATAAGACGCCTTCTATTTTGGGGAATATTGCCTTATTTTGATTCGAATAGAAATCCATTGAATGCCTGACTTATCTATGCATTCAAAGTAATTTTAATGTTACTTTATAATCGTTATGAATAGTTTATTTTTGCTTACAACTATCGAAATTCGCTTAATCGATGGTATATGGGCCCGTTTGGTCTAAGGGCAGCAATTTTCAGAATTCCATCTTTGAATACAATGATTCAAAAGCTTTGATCTAGAAGGATAAAATTCGTATATGGCCACCAAATTTACATGTCTCTGTCAAATTTTGAACGTAATCCATTTATCTGACTAATTAAAACGAGAGCCCCAAGGTCTAGTGCAGAAACACCTTGAGCTAGATGGGTAAAATATGATTTACGAGCTTTTTACCAAATTTGCAATTTTTTCTCTAATTCTGAAAGAAATCTATTCAGATATCTGTCCGGCTGTTAGAATATAAGTTAATTCGGTAACTATCAAATAAAAAAGCTAGATGGATTTAATATAAAGTTACAGCATTTTAAGTGTAAATATATGCCAAATTTTAAACCGTTTATGTGAAAAGATTCACTATGTATTGATCAACATTTGCATGCATGTAAACCTGACGATTGAAAAACGCAGTGACTTGGCTAATAAAATTTGGTATATGATCTTGTTATTAAAATTCTATCAAGTGTTAATTTCGAGTGATAAAAAAAAGCGTAAAAATTTGTCGATAAATTACACAATACTTTCAAAATATATTGCATTGGATCTGTAAAAACCGTTACTTAGGGGTGGGGGAGGGTTGCTATAGACTGCATGAAGTTCGATTAAAATGTAATTTTAGTTTAGCCATTTAAGATGTCATAAAACTATACTCTTAAAAGTAACTTTAGTTATAAAATATTAGGAAGGCAGAGTATTTGCATTCAAATTAAAAAATAAATCTATGATGTATAGATGTAAATATTTAAAAATTTATTAATATTTGGCTGTTAAATTTATTAATATTTAAAATTTTAATTTTACTTGAAATTATAAAAATTAAGCAAGTTGCATTTGTTTGAAATATTTTTTTCTTGAAGGTCCCAGCAATTATTAAATTACTTTATTTTTATAAATGCATAGCTGGTAAAGGGTAAAGAGGTAACTTTAAAGAATTTTTTTTTCGTATCTTATTTAAAAATGTGTTTTCGGTTGAAAAAATCAAAACAAAAAAAAATTACTATCATATCGAGTTGATCTTTTTGAAGTGTAAATATAATGTAAAGGTTGTTGAAAAAAGAAATTCAATTTGTAATACTTAAGGCAACAATATGACAATACGCCATTATGAATTACACTGTTTTTATACAAAGACCTATCTTATTAATGGAAGGAGGGTATTTTCTTTAACTTCCATCAACCATTCTTCATGTATCTTTATATAATAGTTTTCATTAATCATTTGTGAAAGTATGTACTTTATGAACATTGCATTAATGTCTGTTGAGTAATAGGCTTCTTTCGGAATAATATTTTCTTTTTCTATTTCCCTCTCACCCTATTTATATAATAAAATATTGTTAGAAAAATACTTTTTATTCATCCACGTGAGTTCAAATTAAAAAAAAATCTGTAGTGGATGACACTCGATGTTAATAGTTTTTTCAAATATTAATTCATTAATTAAATTTAATTTTTAATGCTTTAATCAGAATTTTAGCAGTTTGTAATGAAAATTGAAATCAAAGGGCAGTAACTCCATGGGTAAAATGCGATGATTTCAGTATTTTTAATGTGGAGGTGAAAAATGAGTCCAATTCTTGCGAAAATCAATTTTTTGATACTTATTCAATAAAAAGAAACTAAAATAAAATTTATTGATCTGAGTAGGAATTGAATTATTTTTTTATATTACTTGTTATCTGGGAATTAGTTAAAAAAATAGTGAAACAAAATTTTTGAACACAATCTGAATACTATTTATTGAAGCGGTTATTTTTAGAACAGGACTTTAAGTTTATAAACTAACTATAAAACTTATAAATAACTAAGAATAATACTTGAAAGATGCTTACTTTCAATTTTAGATCTGTGCGAACGCAAGTTCCTTATAAATTAAAGCACACAGATAAAGTCAAATATATCGAAATTTAAGGTCTTTTAATGAAGCGAATTCTTGGGCAACTACCCATTTCCTAATTTTTACTCCGGCTATAATATGAGAACTCTCCATACGGTTTAAAGGTTCAAGAAACGAGTCTAGTCGAAGTATCTGAATTCGAATGGAGGAAATCGGTATCCAAGAATGAAGGTTCCTAATTATATACCATTAAAATGCGAATCTAAACTGGTTTCTGCATAATGAAAGTAACTTCTGACCATTCGAACATCCCAGCAGTATGGAATGTTCGAATCGAGAAGAGATTCGATTAACCTAGCTTCTTTTCGAAAGTCTCTTTAACCCGGGGAGTCCTTTTTAATAAGTAATACTTTCAATTCCCCAAACAGGTTGCGAAAATTAACGAATGGAAACGATAATCACGTTTACACCCTCACGATCTTCGAACGCCCCAAGATATAGGATGCCCCAAAAAACTTTCGGTGCTAGGAAGTCCAGCCAGGAAACGCAAAGGAATGTTCGAACCACATTAATTTGAAAAAACGGACGTTTTTGTCACTTCGTTAAGATTGATGTCCAGTGTAATGCGTCGCTTGTTTCAAGCGGCGGAAGCCAATTTTTCCCAAGCCACGAAACTGGATTACCGATTCTTTAATGAGTTATGTCTCTGCGCAATATCGAATCGCCTTCGGGCTTCTACCGTGTAATTAGTAGTTTATTGTCGTTTTATTGTGCAAAGAATTGAAAACTAGACTAAAAAAAGTGAATATTTGTAACAATGGTAACGCCCGGATTAGTTTTTGCTTTCTCGTATGAAAAGTTTCTAGAAAGCATGTAATAATTAAAATTCGTACGAAGATTTTGACGAAGTATGAGACCTCCTCAAATCTGAAAAACATGCGTTGCGTTATGTGACAATAACTCAATCGAAACTGATGGAATCTGGTAAATGGTCTTTCAAGAAATTTGTAGATAATTTTAGGAAACCTGTCTGTCCGAATATAAGCCTATGAAATTTTAAATCGGTCAGTATGGGATTGTCTGTCGGTCTGTACTTTCTGAAGCATTTGGACACGATATTTTAAAACGCAATGATTAAAATATATCAAAATTGGCGATTGTAATTTTATGAATAGTTATAATTCTGTGTCAAATTTTTTGCTTCTGTCTGTCTTAATCCAAATTCGGTTTTCAGAATTTAACTGCATGTCAGGAATTAATTGCCAAGATGTTCGCCAAGGATCACATAAATTGATTAAATGCTAATTTCAGGCTAAAGGTTAATATTTGGTTGCTGCATAGCTATACAGTGCAAGGCATTCTCGGGATACCTTTACTAGGGAATATCCTTCACTACTAATGACTAGAGTTGAAAGTTTTGAAGAGAACTCTAGCTAATTTGCTTTTGTAAACTTTGACTTTAAAAAATAACCGCAAACTAACGCACCTCCATTCAAGATTGCTTTGAATATTTGCCTGCTGTTCATTAAGCTGGGGTCCCATGGCCTATACCCCGTCTGCAGACAAGCCACGTGCCATCCGTTGACAGCTCTTGTGCTTTTCTGGTCCCTTTGATGACCCATCAACTTACCGACAAAATGTCGGTAAGTAGATGGGTCTTTAAAGAGACCAAGAGGGGGCGAAAGGGGAAACGCATCCTCCTGGCTATGGGGGAGTGTTGTCCCCCAGTGGGCGGGAGGTCTGATTTATGACCAAATCGGTGAAACTGCGCGTCGTTTGACCCTAGCTTTATCTTTAACTACTCGTCTCCTCTGAAGATCTATAGAATTTGAGCGAAATTGGGATTATTTGCAAGACAGGTTCGACAAGACATTGTGGATGAGAGATCAAAGGTGTTTGTCGAAACTCTACACTTATGATTTTGTAGAAGTCGAATGTGTCTTTTTTTCACTCAGAAAATACATTTGAATATTATCGCATAATTTCTGGATATTTCATGTCTACCAGTCCGAGGTGAATTGGGAGCATTATCGAAAAAAGCATTATCGCTGGATGAAATTCTTGGTTTTCTAAGCATAACAGCAGAAATGACAATATTTATGCTATTATACTGCAAATATATTGCAATCAGTTTCGATTTACTGTGGATAAATTGAAGCTTTAGCACTTTTTACTACTCTCCAGTTGAAGTTTTCTTTCAAAATTGAGAATACATATCTATTGTCCGAGAGAATGCTGAAAGAAAAATCAAATCTGCAGAAAATAGCATTAGAAATTTAATGTAATGTTTATTGTAAACCCATTTCAACATTGCAATACATGCTTTGTCTTGTTCCCACCATGCTTTCTTACGCAATTGTCCATCAAAATTGGATTAAAATCGGGTTATAATTTCTAGTATTATCTCCTTTCTTTAAATTGCATTTTCTTGCAATGCAAACAGTCGAAAACAACGCTAGAATTTTCAATTATTAATAACCACAAACCTATTCCCAATAACATTTAACGGCTCTTATTTGACAATTAAATTTCGTCATGGATAGCCATGTTTTGTCTGCATCTCTATCTCGGACAATGGTGTCTCCCAGAATTTAAATATCCCCTACATTAATGTCACAGTAAAATAAGTGACTGCCGTACCCATACAAAAGAATACTTGTTACGCTTTGACGTCAGACTCTTGAAAACAAAAGGATTCATAATTTAAAACTTTGCGATTCAGGTTTCTGCTATTTAAATCGGACTGTCAAGGACATCTGGTCAGTTTTTTGAATTCATAGTATCGTGATGTAATGACTTAACGTGAGAATAACCTGCATTAGTATAGTGTCTTCTGAATTGCATATAACTGTAGAAGCCTCAAACAACCATCTTAAAAACAAGGTACTTCGGTGCTCTTTCGTTGCAACACAATCTTTCTTCTGACGGAAGGAATTTTGAAACTTAGACATAAAACTATTAATTAAGAAAACGTCTGTAATAAGGCATAACACAATTAAGTGAAGTTTCAAAGCAGTAAAATCTCGCTTAACGAGCATATTTCGTTCCTGAATGGACCGCGGTGGCCTGGTGGCAAAGTCTCGAACTCTTTAGCTCTAGAGATTCCGATTCGAGACCAGATTGCACGATGAACTGTCGTGTAAGGGAGTTTGTCGTACGTTAAATTTATCAGGGCTAAGCGTTCTCCCGTTGATATGGTGGGGGGAAGGAGGCAGTTCAGTAGTCGTCCTCTCCATCTGACCACGGCTCAAAATTACGAGGTCCGTCACAAAACAGCCCTATTGTTGCTTTACAAAGTGGAGGTTACTATAACTAAACCACCTTTATTTCCGAGTTTGGCACGTCATGCGAAACACTTTTCCCATAGAATCAATGCAAAATATAAATGCACACGGCACTACTGTTTAGTTTTCTATCCATTTCACTGACGATATCTTTTTCCCACATTGTGTTGCGATTTAGAATACAGTTCCTAACTAAATTAGTATTTGTGCTATATAGAAATACTTCCCTCTGGTATCACAATATGAAACTGTCACAAATATATCTCGCATTTTGTGTTTTGAAGCCTCAATTGACTGTCTTACAATTCCATTTTAAATTAAAGAGCATCAGCAGATAAACGAATTGATAGCGGAGATAGAAGCAAGATTCTTACTAGGACGGGATTTCGCCTCGTCATTGATTCTGCGAGACATCGGTCTCTGAATCACATTCGTTTTTATTCGTTATGTAAAGTGCTCGTTAACGCTTTAGCTGCCAAGACTCGCTTCCTATATTCGGGCCATCTATCAAGTTTGCTGCCTCTTAACTCTAGTAGAGAAGGGGGTCATCTAATAAGACGGGTGGTTTGGAACAATTATATTATCTGTAACGCACAGGCTCATCATGCGACAGATAACATGTTAAGTGAGATTTGACTATTTTCTAATCAAAATTTTCTTCCATTGAACCCTTTATAAATAAAATTTAGACTCGTGGGGTTCCACATTCTTTGTACCCAGTTCTCAATTTTAAGAGTCCTGTGCGTACAGCGTAGTTTACTTCATAATAAAGAAATACGCATATACGCTTTGTATTTATTTTCGACAGATTGAGACGATAATTTCACACTAAGTGTTAAATTTTGGTACACGATCTTTAGTGTCGTCGTGTTTGCGAATCTATGAAAGTGCAGACTGACTGATCTACTGTTTGAATTTGTTCAAAATTTGTACCGTTCTTTCTGAGATGTTAATAATATTGAATCTGATTTTCATGTTCATACATCGTTTTTTTTCCCACTTGTACGCAAACGGCCAGGCAAGCCAAATTATACAGAACATATTTCATTTAGAATTAGACAGGAACCCACAAATTTTGCTTAAAAACTTAAAATTAAGTATCATCCATCTAATTCCGTTTTATTTTGTTTAAGAATATTGTGACATTTTTCCGAAAATGTTCTGAGGAATGTCCGACATTTTATATATTTTAATCTCGAATTCTTTTGCGATTACAGTACTCTCTTTTTGCAAATAATGTACGAGAAGATCAAAAATTAGAGCTTATAATATAAAGACGCAATTTGCTGAATCCAACAGTAAAGGTCAAAAACGTATAGAAGGAAAAAAATCACATGACGTTCTTACTTATTTACCATTGGAATGTACTGGATTATACTGGACATATAAATTGAGTAAAGAGCTGTTAGATCTTGCAATGACTTATTAAATTGCTTAAATTTTTAAGTCTTTTGTAAATGAATTGGAAATTCGTCAAAGGCCGTTAACTGCGATGTATATTTCATGTATATTTGATTCTACATGAAAACTACAACACTCTTGGAACAACTTAGTTAACTGGCGTGCGATTTCTCTTGTTAAAAAGCTTTCCAAATTTTAATGAATTTTTGTCAAGGAAACAAAATTTAGCCTTTATTCTTAATTATTTCAAATCATTTGTACAAAATTCATTTTTGTAACATTTTAAAATTCCACAGGAATGGTGAATAGTAGACGAGTATCATTGGCAAGTAAATACCAGTGATACTCGTGCACCAGTATTCCTATTTTAATCCACAAAGCTATCACTCAATTGGATTGACGGGTTATCTAAATGCCAAATCGTACTGTGCATATGCTAGTGTGCACCGTGTTATGCGAATGCCAAATCGTACTATGCGTATAACTAGACAAGCGATAATTGACACTTTAATGCCTGGTCATGCGTATGCTATCGCCGAAGGTTATTGGTTGTTACTACATTCAGATTGATGAAATTTAGCAAATGTGGATACTGCTATTGACTTCGTTTTTCATCACTACGTCTTTGATTTCATGTAATTTTTTTTATTGCCTGTTTTTAAAATTCACGGAAAGAAGCATTAAAAATTTGCTGTATTAAATGTGCAGTTGAATTATTTTGCGAATTAACATAGGTTTTTAAAGTCTTCAAAAGACGCTTGAGATGTTTGACTGTATATAAATGCTGCCATTAAAGTGTTAATGACATAATAGTAAAACTATTATAAACTCATTACTGAAAAATCCGAACCTCTGAGCCATTCCTAAAATATATAAAATAAGCAGTTAAAAAAATAAGCCAATAAATTACAATCGTCAAATAAGCGTGTTATTAGCGAAAAAAATTTTAGTTTACTAAATTATGTAATTAGTTAATAAAAGCTATATTAGTAGTGTCAGGAAGGTAGTTTTTAACATAAAACAGATATTCACACCATTAAAAAAAAAACGGAAATATTCGGTAGAATCCGGGGGAATCGAGAACTGCATGTTCCGATTTTTGGTAACCAACCTTTATCAGCAATTCGAATAGTCTAAATGCAATTTTTGATGGGGAGAAGCATTGAAAAAATCAAGGCGAACATCTTCAGATACATGAAACACTTATTTGACGTCTCGTGGGAGGAGCATCTCCAAAATCTAGGAAATTATTCGCTGTCTCGCATGACCAACCTGCGGACAATTGGGGCCCCAAGGATGGGCAACAGAGGGTGGAAGGAACTTTCTCTGCCGAGGGCTCTGACCTTTCCTCTTTGAGGCATCTTTTATGTCTTTGTTGCTCGAGCCCTTCTGCTTCGCTAATAGGCAGATGCGATCGCTGGCTGCAACACTTTCTTGAACCAATTGGCATTTGTAACAGATATAGGGTAGAATTTTGTTTAGGTTAAAATTAGATAATCGGGTTTGTTGCAACACTGGATTTTTTAATATATTGGGTTAGCTTTCATCTAATTTGAAGACTGGTAATTGTTTCCAATGTGTAAGGTAGTTGATTACGTTAAAAAGCCGTTACATTACTTCATACCATGTGTCAAAATTATTGTATTGAAAATTTAATATTCCTATGTTTGACCGGTTTCTTTTTTAAAAAATAAACTCTTTTGACTTGTGTGTCTGAGTTATTTAATTATAAACTGTCACATTTTAAAATCCAAATTTAGTGTAATTTATCGACATGTTCTGTTGTTCCTGTATAATCTATTCATCAGAAATATTCCACTATTTTAGTGCTCATGTTTCAGAAAAGTGACAAATTCACGTTTTTGTGAGTAATGCTCCAATATTTAGAGTGGATAAAAGGCTTATTTTTTTTAGTTCGGTAACTAAGTAATGTCTCAAACTATCAGCAAAATTTTAAGCAAATCATTTCAAAAACTTCTAAATTAAGATTTTCGCTTAATATTTCTTAATCAAAAAAGATAAATTTCCTTTTTTTATTTGTCGCTTTTATGATTTGATTTCATAAATGTTTTCAACCTTTTATGGGAAAAAAATGTAACTATTGGCACGGTTTTAAAAATTTATCCTGAAGTCACATACCTAGGTAATTATTTTAGATATAAAAATGAAGTTTGTTTACATTTTAACTTGATGGAATGCCAAATTGGAAGGTCCTATGTGGAGGATACAGAGAAAAGGCGCAATAGTCGCTTATTTTGCCTGCGTTAGAAGGAGTTTAGCGATATCGCCGAAGTATCTTATTCTGTTTTTATATTTTCTTTTTGCTTAATTTTCACTGTCTCAGGTTTGTAAGAATGAAATCAAACTTTACTCCCTTGTATATAGAGATAAAATATAATTGTCAGAAAATTCGCTCATGGTTTTGGAGAATTTCAGATCTCTCCATTTCAGATCTATCAGTTCGCAAAAACTCATTTTTGGAAGTATACTTGCTTATCAGTCGAATGCATTAACTTAAATTCTTTGAACTAAATGGATGAAATTTGGTTTGTGGGATTTAAACTAAAGGTGCTGTGATTAAATGAACTAGATCCATGCACAAGAAATCTGTTTATCCTAAAACAGATATAACTGCAAAACGTGCAGACGGATAAAATTTTGTAGACGAAATTGCCGTCTGAAGTGTAGATTTTGAACTAAAAGTTTTGCTATTAAACTTTGGACTAAATTTCTGAAGCTTGCTCATCTGCCTGTACATTCATATGCACGTAATCCAAACGCCAAGTGTTCTATAAGTGAAATTTGACGAGCACCATCTGCTCACTGAAATGCGTTTTCAGTTAGTAAGGAAAGATTTCCAAAACGTAATATGCCTACATGGGTTTTTCATTGTATTCCCTAACTCAAAATGCTTATGTTTGGGGCATTCTTGTTGATGTGAAAATTTCGCTGGTTTAAGGATTACTCTGAAAAATCGTATTCAATTGGTTCTCTGAAGTTTTTAAGCTAAACTTTTTAATGCGAGAGGTTTATGTATTTTTTGAATGTCCAAGATGGTGTTGCAAATCGTTGAAATTGTATTATCGTTCGCTAATAATTCCTTAAAAGATGATTATACATGTAGATAAGTCAGTTTAAAAAAAGCAGTTTCTTTTTAATTTCCATGTTTTAATTCTTATTGCTCTGTTTGGACGCACAAGCTACACGCTTGAGACACATGTGCATATAATACTCGAGAATTAGACAAAGATGATTACAACTCTCAAGATTAGGCTCTTTGGCTGCTTCAATATTCATACTACTGAGCATGCACCAAAGACATTCGGTAAAAATTAGGTGAAAACTGTGTTAAATAATTTTTTAAAATCTTACGGCCATTTATTTGAAATCAAAGACACAACTTGTCTCAAATTTTGCCTTTTCCGACAAAGTAATTTTAATCTGTTTTGCACGTATGCCGTATGGACATCGATTGATAGAATTTTGATAGTTATAAGAAAGTATAAACCATTCATAATTAAATTTAATATTAAAATTACTTTGAATGCTTGAGTTATCAGTGTATTCGATGGATTTCCTTGTGAATGAAAATGAGGAAATATTCTAAAAATTAGGTGTCATCTTATTGGATAGTTCTTAACCATTTAACTGTTATTTTCTTATTACAAGCAATAGATAAAAAGTTTATCGAATTTTGATCTAAGAATTGCTATCTGATGTGAGAATTTGAGAATGAATCTGCATTCTTGCACGTAGAATTGAAACAATTATTTAAAATTTTCTTTTCTGAACTAATTCTGCATTACAGAGCGTGTCCTAACGAGTTTTTTTACTCTTTATTAATATTCCTCGGTTTCAACGTAATAATGAAGAAACCTCACAAATTTCCTGCTATGCATATTGTTTGAATGTTAAAGAAAATGTGGAACGTAAGCGACACCGTGCCTTGCAATCGTTGCATCCTTCCATCATGCCTTTTGAAGTGACCTCTTTGTCAGCCCGCTGAATGTCTCCCGCGGCGGTTTCTCGTTCTTTTGTTCGAATAAACACGAAAGGAATCTGTAATGCAGAGATCTTTTTTGCTGTTGTCGAATACTTTTATGTAACAAGCATCTCTTGGAAGGTTGCGAAATTTACTTTATATTCTCCACGATGTGTGTTTTAATAATTCAACATCTATTTAGCTGCTGATTTGTTGCCCACGGGTTGTGAATGCATAATTCTTTATGGAAGTATTTATTTTACTTAATGATAATAAAAATACGAAATTAGTAATTTGTTTGAATTTCGACAACTTTTGAATTGGTTTTAATGTTTGTTTATTGTAGCTGGTGATTTTATTTAAATGCTATTCAGTCACCTGTAACTCGATTTAACAACCGAAATGGACCAGTTCTCAGTCTGTGAACGCAACTCAAATACTTCGCTCGAGGCGAAAGACATTTGTTATTTGGTCTTTAGACCTACCAATCTGAATTTATAGATTTCTACAAATTCTTGGGTGAAATCCATTCAAAGATGGCTGCCTGTTCGAATTCGGAGTGACATTACAAACCGAGAAGATAAACATAGGGAAAAAGGCGTACATAAAATTAATATTTAATTTGAATATATATCAAAATTGAAGACAAATTCAGGAAAGGAAAACATCTGGTATTTTTCTCATGTTGCAAACGCAATAATTCAAACAAAATAATTGAAATGAAACTTGGTGTGCCGTTTTGTGGCTGCAGTTATAGCTCTGCCAAATTCTAATTTTAGTCAGTCAAATCCCAAAAGAATTTGGGCAGAATCCCGAAAGACATTCGTTTTCCTGTTATTCGTATATTGATCACCTCTAGATTAACTAAAAATGCTACATTCATGCCAAAGATTGATATTTCACCTAATTCTTGCAGATGGTAATGCACAATTTTCTTTACTGTGCTATGAAGCCCACAAATCTTTGAGACTCTGAAAATGAAAATTTGAGTATTGGTGGCCTTTATGACCGTGTTTCAAGTCCACACTTTTATCCGAGACGGAGGGAATATGAGAGAAAGCTTTGGGGAGACCCTTAGCGTTGGTTAATGTTAAATTTACATTTTTTAATCACAAGTACTAAGGCCCATCGCGGCCAGCTTGTCCATTCAGATTGACAATTTAGATTTTTAAAAAAATGCAATCTTTGTATTTCGGTCGTATAAAATAGGATGAAATTCTAAAATTTGCTTAAATAAGTGAGAAAATTATACACGCAAATGAAAAATTAATGCGAATACAAAATAAAAGTGAAAATCTTGTTTCGGAATTATTGTACAATAAAGCATTTTTAATCTCAATTTTAACACACAAAAGTGCTCAATTTAATGTTTTGATGAATGAGTTGAAAGTTACAAATTTTGTATTAAATTAAAATATTAAAAAGCATGTAGAAATGAAATCGCTATCATTAAGACAACTTTAAGATAATGCAAAAAACCACTTTTATGAAATAATTTCGGAAGATATGAAAATTAATGACCATGGGTAGGTCGTAGCAATTATATACTTAACAATGGTTAGAACTATTTGGTGTTCGGTTATTGACGCTTATTTCTTGATTCTTTTTTATAACTGAATGGTTTTTGGCAAGGCCCTACTTGAGTCTACATTTAATATTTCTCGGCATTAATTAGGAAAGCGTATTACGTACATATACAACTACACTCAATGAAGTAATCCGAAATGTTCAAGATTGCTTGTTTACATTTGACTGTTGCCATTCGACAACTTGTAACAAGGCCCATTTCTATGCCCGGTGCATTGCTTTTTATTTATCTGTACAGATGGTTCAAAAAGTACAAAAAACTGCAAATCGTATTAATCCCATAAGAACAATTCTCTTGCAATGCGAGGGGGAAAAAATCTCTTCGTTTCAGGACAGCAGAACGAAATGTGGTCCGATAGCGAGGTTCATCCGCCCGTCATGCATTTTGAGATGTGTGCGGAAGACAAGCGACGGCCTTCTATATTCGGCAAAGCGGGACGGACGCATAAATTTGGTTCCTGTCTTTGAACGCGCCACAGACGGAGATCTCTTTTGAATATCCGGAAATGTTCGGCAGCGTGTCGAGACTCAGTGTACCGTTGTGGCATTACGTCGAGTGTCCTTCCGTATTCGCCGAGAATGTCCTTTGTTTCCTGCGCTCCGAATGGGTGTAGAGGACCTTCGGCAGTAGCGTACTTGGCATATGCTCATGGGCGATTCGTCAGCAGCTGAAATTATATCTACAATTTCACTGAGCCTTTTTGAACCTAATGAATTCTTAGGGTTAAATTAATATTTTCCCTCGTGCATGATTCATTTTTTACATGCTGTGATAATCACAATTCATCACAGCATAACAAACTTCGTTACTTTTTACGAAATGGCATGTGTAAATGTAATCCATCAGATTTTGAGAAATTAACTGGTAAAGTATATAGCAGTTTGAGTATAGCGCGTAAAGTTTTAAAATATATATAGTAAAAAAATATAAACCCAATTTTGCTAGAATCGTGCCCGTCAATAACTCCTCTGACATCACCTGATATGAAAAAGTTCAGTCCTTTAAAATTTCATTTGCAATCTTAAATTGGTAGGGAAAATCTTCCGATATGCCACTTTCGTTGTGAAGAATGTTTTTCTTTTCCCCCTAATACTAGCATTGGCGCAATCGGGCATTATGAGGTCAATAGACAATGCACACTGTGTGGTAATGACTAACAAGGGATTGTCCTCAGTTTCTCACTTTCAACTTAAGTTATCAACATGTTAATTATACATTTTTATTTGTTCGTGTACTAAATATACAAAGTATAATGATTAAAAAGAAATTATCATCGAGAAATTTTGGCGAATTATCAAATTTCAGATCGTCTATCCTAAAATTCACTTTGGAAAATGTCTGTTAACAATTCAAAAACGTTTTGAAGTAAACAGATGAAATTGGGTATGGGATCATTATATCAAGTATTCAGAATACCCATAAAAATTCTAAATGAAGTTCATTAAGAAGAAACTTTTATGCTTGGTTGACTACGAAGTGGTTACCAAAAGATCTGGAAATGTATAATTTATAAAAAGTTAGCATCTAAAATGTAAATATACAAAATTTTGAATAAAATCCGTCAAGCGGTTGATCATCTGTTGGTCGTTTGATAATAGACAACTCAAATGCTGTAGCCTTAACATACGGATTTGTCCGAGCTTTTGTCTCAAATTGTATTTCTGCGTCATTTTGGTATCAGACTTCTTATGAATGGATCTTGTCCAAAAATTTAAAGGGAAGTCAACATATTAGGTTCAGACTATCTAAAAAAAAAAAAATAAAGCTTTTAGCTCAGTGTTTTAGAATTATCGTGTTCAAAAGTAGGTATAATGCAAAAATGTGGCTTTTTTAAAAATAAGATTTTAAGGCGATCTTTTAGTGTAATAGTGGTAGGTAAAGGTTTACTGATAATAACGATATTCTCTAATTCGTCTACGAGATTGTTTTCTTAACCAGTTTTTATAAATTTTTACTTTTTTAATTTTCTATTATAAACTAAATTGACCATTTTTATACAATGTATTAAATTTATGTAAATTTTGATTATGGCAAGTTTCTGCGATGTGCATCTATGCACAGCGCAGCATGTTTTACATGTGATTATTTATTAGCTCAAAAGTGATTGCGTAGATTTTTAAAATCGGGAAATTCGAATTGAAAGTTACTGATTTTTATGAAAGCTCATAGAAGGATCAGTGATCGTTTGGGCAGTATTCCTCCCCTAAACACACCGCAAAACATTTTCGAAAGGAATTTCAAACACTACTTCAATGCTCCTTCTCTACGGGAGGATTAATTCCTTCAGCTCCAATGAATGTGCCGACTTCATCAGTCCTAATTTCATATGAAAGCTCGTGATCCATAGATCGAATTGGGGCCCTCTTTCTCCTCCTCACGGTTCTAAAAACATTTTTTGTAGAGCTCCCAGCGTGAAAACGAATTCACTTATTTAATCAGCTGGTACGTGCAACTAACCAATCGGACTGAATTCATCAAAGCGGGTTGAGGTGACTAAATTATAGTATTAATTTGGTGAGTAAACAGCTAATCTACAAAGGCGGATAGTAAAACTTTAAAGCGGAACAAATGCTTACTATTTCGTATATTCTTTTAGGTTGGTAAACACTCCCCTTTAGAAAGTCGAACCTAAATTATCCCTCTACAACTCTTTTAGGTGGGTAAACACTCCCCTTTAGCAAGTCGAACCTAAATTATCCCCCTAACAACTTTTCTCGAGTATTCAAAATGTTTGTTTCGACGATGGCAAATCTGTTTATAGTATAGATTTTCAGGATAATACAAACTGTTTTCGCTCTATACAGAGAATTAAGATCTAGTGATAAATGATTTAAATTGTTCATTTTCTTATTGGTGGCAAATGGAGAAAAACAAAGTTAAGGAAATACTGCGAAGAACATTCAATATGTTATTTTTAAACTGATCCTAACGACTCGATTTCTATCTGAATTTGCACCTACCAAGACATTTTTTCGAGTCCATTTGCAAAGTGGGGGAATTCAGAATTTTTCTGGAATCAAGGTTTTGGGGATAAATTTCATAAAAGAACAAATTTTTTTATCGTGGAATTTTTCTTTTTTCTAAGCTGAAAGCATCGGATTCTTCAAGGTATTCTTGGAGATTATTGTATTATGCTGTGCTATTGTGACTCGCAATTTGGAATTCTTTTATATGAAAAGGACAAGCATTTTGATCTCCTCCCTTGCCTGATAAAAATGGCGGAAATTCATCAGGCTGAACATCTTAATTTAATGAATTTTCTTAATAGGATAGAATTTCTTAATGTGTTTGGAAAGACCTTGATAAACTATCGATTGTGCGTGCTGGAAATATTTTCATTTTAAATGATGAAACCACTGACATTTGACGATCTTTCAGAATATAAAAATTAATGAATAAAGTAACCTTGGAATGGGAAATAGAATACACACCCAGAAGAAACCATTGTGCATATTACATGGTGTTTGAAGATTAAAAATGTAGGATACATTTTCAAAGTTATGAAAAGATTCTTTCGACTCCATTCTTCATGCTTTGCAGTTAAAACTAAATTCAATTCGGTTGTTTTTCAGGGAAAAATTTCCTAAATAAGCCGTAGTTGCGTAATTTTTTATGATGTATAGTAAGTATTGAAAGATTTGCTCATAGTTGTGTCCAGTTTCTTTCCCTTATTAATATGCAGAAACGAGACTTACAAGAAATAAGAATATATGAAGTTGATTGACCTGCAGTGGAATATCGAAGTGTTTTCTTGGCCTTCATGAGACTGGAGCCTTGGAGTCTGTAACCCCTTACCGCCCTAATTACACCACTTTTTTTCACTCTCGTCATCGTGCATTCTTGATTTTGTGTTCGATATGCCCATTGTTCTGTTGCTAATTTCAAAATTGTATTAAATTATAATTCAAATAAAGGGGGGAAAATCTAATTGACGCAAGTTGATTTTTTTTCAATAAAATGCAGAAAATTGGGATTTGTATACAAACTCTCTATCTTAATAGTAATTGGTAAAATAACCTTAATTCACTTTTTAAGGCAATGCTTCATGCGTACACCGGGCCGCAGTGACCTAGTGGTGAGGTCTCGATTTGCCACCAGAGCCAAAGTTTCAGGTTCGAGACCCGATTCCACTGAAGTGTAAGCGGCTCTGGTGCACGTTAAATATCCGGGCCAATCGTCCTCCCGTTGGTATGGTACGGCGATGGGGATGGTATCTCATGTGTCTTCCTCATCTATCGCGGTTCAAAATGACGAGGTTCGTCCCAAAATAGCCTTAGTTATGCTTTAAACTTGACGTTAATATAACTAAACTAAAAATCCATGCGTACACCGCCTATGCCTCTTTTCGACTTAATCTTAAAATATCACCGTTATCGATGCTTTTAGACTTTAGACCCTCCCCCCCCCCCAAGTGACGAATCCCATGGAGTCGTGGATTATGATCTTGGCTTGTTGAAACGGCATTTATGTAAAGATTTTCTTTGGGACGGGAACCACTTTCTGTTCCAAAATCTCTTACAATGGGTTTTCGTCAACTCTTTCTTGCTGTCCGTTCTGGATATCCGAGAGGAACTTGAGCGTTGAGAAAGAAGAGTGCCGTGTTTGAACAGCAAAATCTGTTGGCTTATTCTGCCTCCAAAGTATTTTTCCGAAGTACTGAAGCGAAACTTCGTGAAGGTCACCTTCTCTTATGAATTGGTTGTGTGTACAAGAAAAATCTGGATGCCACATGCTTTTGGTCAATATTGTTCGACTCGCCTTCTGTTTTACGACTGAATGAGTTTTCACTCTTTCGAATATTAAGTGGCTGCATTCTTAATACCTGATGTCAGCGTCTGCAACCGTGAGAGCTCGTCCTCGTTGCTGGAAGCAACCCACCAATGGAGGAATTTGATTTGTAAATTGTGTCTGGAATGACGAATGTTCCGCGTTTCTTTCTCATAAAAGTATAAATTGTAATCATTTTAAAATTTTAAATCGGTTTTGATAAATTTACACGTTTAATTTTCTCGAGGAGAGAACGAATTTTTAGAATTTGTTTTTATAAATATGAAAATAAAAACCTGTTAGAGCCGATCCAACAAAACAATGTTCCATAAAACGTATGGACTTTAATGAAATTTTGGATGAAATACATCCTCGGGAAATTTCTTCGGCTCGAGTACAGGTGAACTCGATTACTTTAAATCGTAGAAAGATAGTGCAACAATTTGTCTACAGCATAGATATGCACCAGACTTTGAACCGGATCCGTCAGTGGATTGATTTTCATTCAAGAATGCACATTATTGTGCAAACACGATAATTTGAAAGCACAGACTTGGATAAATGAAATTTGCTATGTGATCTCGTTTGAAAATTATATATATATATATTTGCCAATTTTTCCAAAATATTTTACAATCAAAGCACAAAAACGGTAATGTGCGAATTGTCGGGAAGGGAGAAAACAAAAACAAATTAATGGCATTCCCAAAATCGGCTATTTTTATGTGAGCGAAAGACATCTGCATTAGAATTTGCGATAAAGTTCCGTGGAGCTTTTTTGAAGCTAAAGTTTCGCTTTTAATTTTGTTCCAAACTCGGTTTGTAGTGTTTGTTCCCCCTCAATCTTATTCAGTTGGCATTTTTATAAAATCTTCATCTTAAAATAAGGTGTAAAAAATTCTAAAGTTTGTGGTTCAGTGTTGCAAGCAGACGGCTCGGGAAAGAAAAGAGATCATATCTTTAGCACAAACATTTATTTGAGACACATACACACACATGACGACACAATACAAATATTTAAGTTTAACTGCTTTTAAACTTTCAAAAGGGGAATCTAAAAAGGAACTTATAGTTCCGCGAAAGTTTGGCTGTTTTCGCCATCGAAGTCTAAAACGATATTCCGGAGTTCTCTTGGTGAGGAGCTCAATTCCTATACTGGCGAGAGCGCCATCTATAGGCTGTTTCTAAATTTTCCACACACTCCCCACCTGAACTCTGTTATGAGTTCACAAATCTAAATTAAACTTCAATACAAATACTAGCAAAAACAAAAAATTACGAATAATTATTAACAATTACTAACATTTAAACTATTCACACATAAATTTAACTATGTTTCAATGAACACATAAAATACACATATAAATCAATGAACATATAAATGCACATAAAAATTCAGTAAAGAAAAAAATGGGTATTTAAAGGAATAATTAAGCAACTTCGATAATAATAGTAATGAATAAATTTTCAAATTAGAGTCTCTGAAATTATGAAAACTGTTCATAGTTCAATGTTCATAGTAAGTTTAGAAGTGAAAATTACTAAAAAATTCAACTTTAGAGTTCAAAGTTATGAAATTTTTACAGTTCCAATGGGTAGAGATGTTGTACTGCCCTTTTCAATAGTCCGTTGGTAGTTTTTACTTCATAAGAACGGATTTTATTATCTCGACCAACAAAGATGTTTTCAATTTTTCCCAATTTCCAAAGGAGTTTATTTTTAATGTTGTCTTCGATAAGGAAAACATCTCCGATTTTCAGTTCATTTTGGGAATGAGGATCTTTAAGAAAATGGGCAGTTTTTAGGTCCAAGAGATATTGCTGCTTCCATTTGTACCATAGTTGTTTCATCAACAAAGTCTGATATCTCTTTCTTTTTAGTAGTGACGATCTGTTTGATCCGTTTTCAATAAGTTCGGCAAAGGTCACTGGATAAACACTATTCTTGTGTCCGAAATTCAAAAAATCCATTGGTGTCAATGGTTGGGGTTCATTATTTTCATTGTAAACATAGGATAAAGGGCGAAGGTTGAGGACAGCTTCAACTTCTACGAGCAAGGTAAAAAGTTCTTCATAACTTAGTAGAGCTTTTCCGATGACTTTTCTTAAGCAATCTTTCACCGATTTCACAAGTCGTTCATAAAAACCTCCCCACCATGCAGCTCGTTCCATTATGTTTTTCCAAACTATTCTTTGCTTGGCAATAAAATCTCGTAATTTTTCATTGCACATTATAGTACACAAAATATCTACTTCCTTTTTAGCTCGCTGAAAAGTTCTGAAATTGTCTGAATAGATTACTTTGCAGTTATTTCTTCGAGCTAGAAATCTTCGGAAGGCCATTAAGAAAGAATTTATGGTCATATCATAGGTTAATTCCAGGTGTATAGCTCTCGTAACACCGCAGGTAAATAATACGATATAAGATTTTCGCCTACTTTTGGCTTCTTTGATATAAATCGGACCTGCGAAATCCAATCCACATACGACAAACGGTGGTGTTTCACTGACCCTATCTTTAGGTAAGGGTGCAGTTACTTGGGTAGTAGGTTTCAATGAATATTTCTTGCAGATGAGACAATTTCTGATCAGGCTCTTCACGAGTTGTCGACCTTTCGGAATCCAATAGTGGGATCTTATTTTAGCAAGAGTGTAGGCTACACCACCATGCATGATTACATCATGTTCTTTGCGAACAATCAAAGTGGTCAACCATGAGTTTTTAGGTAAGATAATCGGATGTTTTTCTTCGGTGGTCAAATCACAAAATTCTAATCTTCCTCCAAGCCTTAAGAGTTTATTTTCATCCATGTAAGGCCGGTAATTAATTAACGGAGAATATTTCTGTACTAGATTACCTTCTTTTAAAGATTCGTATTCTTTTTTGAACCATTTTCTTTGCTCGGTTCTAATCAAGTGATTTTCAGCATCTATTAACTCTTCCGTAGTTAATGGACCTTGAACATTACTGAGTTTTTTCAGTTTCATGAGAAATCTGTACACCCAAGCTGTAACTCGCACGAGTTTTTCGAAGCTGCTATATTTACTGATGTTTACAGGGTATGACAATTCCCCAGTCAGACATTCATATTGGACGATATTTGTACCCTTCTTGTATTCCAACTCATCTGTTTCGGTCACTTCAGGGTTTTCAGGTTTGGGCCAAAATTCTTCAGGTTGACGTAGCCACTCCGGTCCATGTAACCAGGACGAATTTTCAATGAGTTGAGAAATCTTTGCACCTCTTGAAGCCATATCAGCCGCATTAGTCACTCCAGGACAATGATACCAGTCAGAAGGAGACGACAGCTTGTGAATCTCTTCAATCCGATTTCTAACGAAGGGTTTAAATTTCTTAGGAGTTCCTCTGATCCAAAAATAGACTATTTTCGAATCTGTCCAGAAATAACAAGGACATTTAAAGTTCAGAGCTTTAAGGATACTACTACTAAGCTTTGCAGATAATAAGGCAGACATTAACTCTAATCTAGGCAAAGTCAAAGTTTTCAAAGGAGCTACTCTGTTCTTAGAAGCAACAAACATTGTTTCAATCTGTTGATCAGGTGTCGTTGCACGTAAATACGCAACTGTTGCGTATGCTTTCATACTTGCGTCGGAAAAACAGTGTCGTTGAAGACTTTTGAAATTATCAAATGGAATTGTGGTGAAATAGTAACGTGGAACAGAAAAGTTTGTGATTTGTGGAATTTCATTGCACCACCCTTTCCATGTCGAGATTAAATATACAGGTAAATCGTCGTCCCACTCAGTGGCTTTAGACCAAACTTCTTGCATCAGACACTTAATTCGTAATGTGAATGGCCCCAATAGACCGATGGGATCGAAAATACGTCCTAGAACTTGTAAGATAAATCTCTTTGTGTCTATTCTTTTAGACACAAATTCGATCAGACCATTCACGTCAAAATAGAACAAGTCCTTGCGATTGTTCCAAGCTATACCTAAAACCTTGTAAGGGAGATTTCCTTCCCCAATATTTTCGGAATCATCAACAGAAATTATATTGTTCTCTTTCCACAATTTTTGCAAATATTCAGAATTAGTTCGCCATTTGTGTAGGCTCAAACTTGCTTTATCAAAAATTTCTTTCGATTGTAATGTAACGGACAGGGCTTGTTCTACAGTGTTGAAACAACCAATGACATCATCGACATAGATATTCTCCTTCAAGAATGACACAGTTTCAGGATACTTTTCACAAAACTTATCCAAATGGTGTTTAATTGTTGCAGCCAATAAAAAGGGGCTACTATTAATCCCAAACAAAACTCTAGTGAATCTATAAACTATGGATGAATCAGAATTGTCAATTGGATCTTTAGTGAACAAAAATCGGGTGACGTCTCTATCATCTTCATGAACTAAAATATTCAAAAAGGCTTGACGGATGTCGGTCGTGAAAGCTACAGGTTTAAGTCTGAATCTCAAAAGTATGTCGAAAATTTCGGGGTATAAATTTGGACCGACATGTAAACAGTCGTTTAACGACAAAGAGTTTGAAGACTTCGCGGAAGCATCAAAAACCAAACGTAATTTACTGGTTGCTCGGTCATTTCTGACAATTTCTCTATACGGTAGATAAAATGTGACGTTATCAGTTTCATCCGGATTGGAAACTAATTCTATGATGCCCTGTTTTATATAATCATCAATTACTTCTTTATATTGTTTAAATAATTCAGGATTTCTAAAAAGTCTTCTTTTTAATCTGGAAAATCTTGCTTCCGCGATTTCTCTATTATTATTCAAATTCTGTTTATCTAACTTCCATGGTAACCGAACGGTATATCGCTGATTGTCGTACTTAATGTTTGATTCAAAGTGAGACATAACTTCCTTGTCAAGAGAATCATATTCCCTACTACAGTCAATTAAACCTGAATTTTCTAAATTCCAAAACTTTTCTATTTGTTTGGATATCAAATTTTCCTCTACAACTACATTAAAGACAAGAGATGTGTGATTATCACTTTGTTGGCCTTGTAGGCACCAACCGAAAATGGTCTCAACGGCAACAAGATTTTTGTTGAGATGCTTTATTTTTCCAGTTACTACCTTATAATAGTAATCTGCTCCTATCAAAATATTTATAGGTTCATCACAATTAGGGGAGTCAGCAAGTATATAATTCCTGAGTTCTATATTTTTAAGTATTTCTTCTGATTCAGGGGGCGATATGTTACTGCCTGATATTTCTTCAGTAACTAAAGCCTCAATAGTTAATCTTGAATTTGGAAAAAATCTGTGTTCTAACGTTATTTGCACGACATCATAATTTTTTTCAACAGCTTTTTTATGGCCGAAAACGAACACTGATAATTTTTCTTCTCTTATTTTTACAGGTTTTATTTTATCAACTAAATTCTGAGACACGAACGACCTCATAGATCCACAGTCGCAGAGTGTTCGTGTAAAATACTCATCAGAATTAGTTTTAACTCGAACATAACAAGTCTGCAATAATATTTTGTTTCTTTCATTATTATGAGAAACTGCAGAAAGTATGGATGACTCAGTAAATTCCGTTTCCTGTATCTCTTTATTTCTGTTCTTCGATGATTTAAAACAAATAGTTGGGTTATGCTTTCCCCCACAAAGATTGCATAATAATCCTGACCTGCAATCTTTAATTCTATGTTTTGAACCCAGACATAAAAAGCATCTGCCCAATGTTTTTAATTTATTTCTTTTTTCATCGACGCTGATGTTGCAAATTTCTGGTGAGTGATCCTTTTTGCAAAACAAACACGATTTATTATTTCTCGAAACTACGTTGAAGCCGTACGTAGTATTCGGAAACGGTTCTTTCTTTTGAGCCATGTGGCAAATGGCCTTGACTGGCTTTTGATCAAATGATTTACGAGACGAATATGAAATAGTCTCTCTACCTCTGATTTCCAACCGAATAAAATCTAACAATTTTTGAATATCTGGTTCGGATCTTTCTTTCACGTTAATCCTGTTAAATTCCAAAACCAAATCATGGGGTAGGATTTTTAGAAGAACAGGGATTAACATAGTGCTGTACGAATTTGATTCAACACCCAACGATTGTAAACTTCTCACATTCATTTCTATATCATCATACAATATCTTTAATCTTAAAAGGTCATTCGATCTATAAACTGGTCTTAGATTTAAGAGTTCATTCATGTGATGATTAATTATGAGGTCTTTACGACCGAACCTATCCTTCAATATTTTCACTGCTGAATCATAGTTATCATCTGATATTTCGAAGCCTTCAATAGCGTTTAAAGCTGGACCTCCTAGAAATGATTTCAAATAATTAAATTTATCGATTTTAGTCAAACCGCCATTATCATGAATAGAAACTTTAAATGTGTTCCAAAAACTTGTGAAATGAGATGTCACCGAAAAATTTTTGAATGTTCAATTTAGGTAATTTCACTTGTTTACGTTCCATGAGAGAGTCTTGATTTACATCAATATTTACATTTTGGATTTCACCGAGATTTACAGTATTAACAATATTTTTCTCTTTCAGTTTCTTTTCAGCGCGAAATATAGCTAGCGATACTTTATCTGCATATTCAGAAACAGTAGATAGTTCGGCTTCGAATTCTTCGACACTACATAAATTACCTATTTGTTTATTTACTTCTTCTAATTCTTTATTTTTAATAGTCAGTTGATTTACATTTTCTTCTAATTTATCCAAATCATTAGATTGTAAAAGTTCTTCTATTCTATTTACCAATTTGGTTACGGAACTTCTGCCAAACGATCTTGCTTTTTTCAATTTATCGAGTTCCATTTTTAAATCAATCTTCTACGTAGATAAATAAATGTCAAAATCCTACCTTTTGCAGTCTTCGCAATTTGCATAGGGGATGCAAATGCAGTATCCAAAGGCAAATGTGTCTCAATCGAATATGATCGCTTTCCCGGCCGATGCACCATGTAAAAAATATTCTAAAGTTCGTGGTTCAGTGTTGCAAGCAGACGGCTCGGGAAAGAAAAGAGATCATATCTTTAGCACAAACATTTATTTGAGACACATACACACACATGACGACACAATACAAATATTTAAGTTTAACTGCTTTTAAACTTTCAAAAGGGGAATCTAAAAAGGAACTTATAGTTCCGCGAAAGTTTGGCTGTTTTCGCCATCGAAGTCTAAAACGATATTCCGGAGTTCTCTTGGTGAGGAGCTCAATTCCTATACTGGCGAGAGCGCCATCTATAGGCTGTTTCTAAATTTTCCACAAAGGACTTGAAATCCAATTCGTAAATTAAAAATCAGGCTTAACTCCTTGACTCCTAACTACGAAATAACTCTTGGATTGCGTTCTTTTCTAGGACGAGTTATCTCGTGCTGCGTTTACTTGCCATTTTTGTGCAGCTACGAATCAACTCGTAGCATATCATTGCTAATATCGATAGATGGCTTGAGGGAAAAGAACAAAAATAATCAATGCTGGCTTGCATAAACAGAAAATTTATTTAAAAAATGAACAAAAAAAGTTTTTGAAATCAAATTGTCATTCTATGCCAGATTTCTGAAAACTACCGTGGTGTTAAAGCATATTTCCCATCAAAAATTATACTTGCAATTTTTTTTAAGCTGTGGTACGTTTGGTAGAATCTTATGTTAATAGTTTCGAACTATGCACTAGAGAGCGTATCTGAACATCGTATCTACAGATTTGTCCTCGATAAATAAATCGATATTTTACTCCTCTCCGTAGGTGGGACCTGCAAATTTGGAGAAGTTATAATTGCCATTGCCCAACGATTGGAATCCATCGTGTCCTTTCAAAAATTTCGAAACGGGAAACACATCTGAATTAAACCCAAAAACAGATGATTGTTTACATAACAAAACATTCATTAATCTGTTATGAGCATTAAAAAATGCAACTCGCTTACGTATTTCTCAAATACCGAATGTTTTGGTTTTTATGCGAATTGTACTCAAAAGCCCTCGTATTGAAACTGTCGTGCTTGCTGAGGTAGGATGTAGAGAATTTGACAGGTTTCCTGGGACCTTTCATTGAAAAATTCCACTATTGATTCAACATGAAACGAGATTCCTTGTTTTTCTGTCAAGCTTTTGACAACCATCTGTACGATAAAACGAATCGCTTTTTGAATATTCAATATTCTTTTCCTGTTTTAACAATTTTACCTCATACTTAACTTTTTTTCTGATATTGACCTTACTCTTGGGATTAATTCCTTTTTATTGGTCACAGCTATTTCCCATTTGGTTTCTGTCTGTTGTAAAATCCAAAAAATCGGAAGTTTGTTGTCCGATTTTTTAAATTGTATAATTTCCGATTCGTCCCCGTTTTTTAAACTGTCCTTCAGATTAACTACTTAACATACGAATTTACTTGATTACCAACTTGGATGATTTATCCTATCTGGGACAATTATTTAATTCACTATAATAGAAAAGCATCTGACATAATGAGCTTTTAAGTTTGCATTGTAAATAACCCAATATTTTCACTTATTTGCGGTTTTAAAGGGAAAATCGGTAATTAGTAATACATAGCGGATAACGTGTATTAAAGGGGAAAAAATAAGCGCTCGACGAATGTGCCGTTGGTGATATCTGAGCAATTAGCGAATACCGCTCTACTCCTCGAAGGTTAGATCATTGCCGTATAGCCAAAGGCGTACATGATGCAAGATTACTTCCAATTTATCTTCAGTTTTACTTTATGTTAAACGACTGAAACTAAAACAGTTGACTTTTATGAATACGTGATATGATCGCTGACGGAATTAAATTGCATTAACTCTAAAAGGGCCCGTTTACTGGGACAACTCTCGACTTATTTACGACATAAAAATGCGCAATATTTAGGACAAAACTCTCGACATGAAAACGTTTAGTGTGAAATTTGGCTGAGAACTTGAAACTTTGAAGAAAGAGAAATGACCGACTAGTCCATGTTATTTGCATTTCAAATTTACTCCTTACATTTTCATAAGATGCTCTCTCTGCATTAATTTTTTATTACCGCGATAACTAGGGCTTACTATTATTAATTTTACTTTTCGTATTCTTATAATATGAAAAAAGTATTATAATCGTTAAGAATTCATATTCGAGATTTTGACCAATCTCTACGTTTTAGGGCCCTTAAACACATTTTCAGTATTGCTTCTGTCCATCTATCGGATAAAAAAAATGAATCCCTCTATCACCTAAACGAGCGATATTTGATACATGGATTTTACACCATATCAGTTGATTTCTATCGATTTGAGTAAAATTTTATCTCATGAAGTTTATTTGTTCGAATATAAGTTAACACGATAAATACAAAATGAGTAAACCTGCACGTATAAAATTCGGCACATATATTTATTATCAATAGTGTAAGCGACACTTATCAAATCCTGAGCCAAATCCAACCGGGATTTAAACGCGATAACCGGCAGAGTAATGACTTAAATATATCACTGGTAAGTGATTTTGAGACTATGGATTTAGTAAAAGTAATCTATACTTATAATAAAGATCAATGTGTGTGTGTGTGTGTGTTGGCGCTCTACAGGCCAGACCGTTGGACCTACAGCTACCAAATTTGGTACATGCATACCTTGGAGATTCGGAATGTGCACCTCGGAGCCCTTTTTTTCGAATTTTTAATTAGAATTTGAATTAATTAAAATTTACGTGAAATTTCGACGTTTTTCCGTTATAACTTCCGAAAATATTATTGCACAAACATGATTTTTACATCAATTTAAAGATAAAAAAAATTAGCTTTCTAACGGTATCAGTTTTTTTAAGTTATAACGTAAGCTTCTATTTTTAACGAATTTTTAAAGAAATATTTTAACCATGTTTTTATCACGTGACTGGATAAAATAAAAGAATGCCGGAAGTTCAAATAAAAAAAAAATTATCATCGCAAAATCTACAGCACGTGACAGATAAAATAAAAGAAATATAAAATGTGATATTTTCCTTAAAAAATAAATGCAAAGGATTCTATGATCGTTTGCAATATCTGTATCATTAATTCCATAAATTATCTTTATTTACAGTAAACCTGATTGAATTTAGACAGGATATGCATTGAAGTCCCGACTCAATGGCATATTTATGTAATCGTTTGCAATATCTGTATCATTAATTACTTTTTTTCTCTTTCCCGCTTTCTTTGAAAAAAAACAAACATATTTCATATTTTGGCAACATCATCGATAAAAACATTTTTAATATTTTGGAAGCATAACCGATAGTTAAAACTGATTGATTTATAAAATTAAAGAACATTATTAGGAAAAGGTGTTCTTTTAGAACTTTTCGTCCATCACCTTAAAGAAAATATTGCTTTCAGGCCAATCAATTCCCGGAATTACTTCTAGGCTAATGAATATGTGATTTAATTGAAAATTTTAGAACGCATTACTCATGGCGAACCAGCTGGTCGCCAAAGGCGGCTAGTATTAAATAATAGCATGGCACAATAGTTTTGGAAGGTTAGATAAGTGTTTTAAAACAATAGTAACTCTGGTTAATAACAATAGTTGCAGTATGCGAACACGTTATGGGTATAGCACTATCCCTGGTTTATTTGTAACAATATAAACATGATTGTAAAATTAGAAACGCTTTCATTTTTTAAGTTTCTTTGCGTTTATAACTACCAGCATTAAGAATAATTTGGAATTAAATACAGTTTGCGAAAAGAGTTTTGAAAACGAGAAAAAACATTGCTACAAAATACATCACGCTTCTCCCTATTATTCATGATTTAAGATAGATACGGCTCATTTTTCCAAATAGAAGTTTCGGTATAAGGTTTTTTAATAAAATTTCATAGTTTGCTATATTTACGATTAAAGTTTAGTTTCAGAAATCGAGCAATGTCAATTTTTTGACCTACATCCATTGTTCTATGATGCTTGGATTTGCCAAGTTATTAGAAAATTAGGGAAATGCATAGAACGCTTACAGATTTCTAAAATAGATGAATATTTAAGATTTGAAATGAAAAATACTTTATTGAGGAAACTTTGTGGGCCAAATTGTATAATTTTAAATTTTTTTGGCAACTGTTAATCCGTATGAACCAATTGATACCAAAAGCAGGTGTTTTTGATTCCTACCATTAGTTCAAACTCATCCTATATTTATATATCTTGTTCAAATTTTCGATCGTTAATAAAATACTTCTTATTCATCAGCTCCTGTTCAAATTTTTTTTAACTTGTAGTGGAATGACAATCGATATTAATACAGATTTCTCATTCAAATATCAATTCATTGATTAATTTTAATTAATTTTTAATACTTCAAATAATTTTAGCAGTTTGTAATGAAAATTGAAATCAACAGGCAGTGGCTCCATCGATTAAAATGCGAGGATTTCAGCATTTTTCCCCTTCACTTGAAAAATACTGGAGTTCCATTCGTGAGAAAATAAAGTTTTTGATGCATAATTTTCTTGATAATAGTTTAATAAAGCAATTAAAATAAAATTATTTTTTGCTGACCTAAGCTGGAATCGACTTAATTTTTTGACTTGTTAAATATTTCAGTACTTATCGTCCTCAGGACGACACATTAATATTTGTAAGAATTTAAAATATATCGCTAAACCTGTGGTCTTAACATGTATGAATATTAAGGACAGGAAAGAATGTCAAGAGACATTATGTAAGCTCTGAAATTTAACATCTGGATATAATGCAGAGTGCTTGAAAATTCAATCCTTATCTTTGGAGGCCCGAAACGGGCATTTCACAACGCGGGACAGCGAGTGCGCTCCGAAGTGCGAGGTCAAATTCCTGCGGATGACGGCGACTTCTGGAACCGGTATACCTGCTGAACCCCAAGTGATAAGTCAACTGGAGGGAAGTGTGGATTGTTCGCGGAGGAGCACCCTGTCGTTTTTGGAAGGCCACTGTTTTGATTTGTTTCTCACCAATCTGATGTGAGTCGTTCGAGCATTTTTCATGGAAAGCGAAATTACCTTAATGTTTTTTCAATACATTAAAAAAAAACACGATGACTTATAGCTCTAGTTTATCAAGGATAATAATATTCAAGAAATACCCGTTTTTGTTTCTTTAGTTAGCTTCACAACGGGACTTTAATATATCTAGGGCTGTTTTGGGACGGACTTTGAAGTTTTGAACCGCTGTGAGATGACATCTGATCAGGCACCTCCTCTCAACTTCCACACCACACCAGTGGGGGGGATATTTGGCCCCGGCGAATTTAACGTGCTCCAGACTCGCTTATACGGCGGTTCTTCGATGGAATCAGGCCTCGAACCTGCATTCCTCCAGTTCCGAAGCCGAGACCTTACCACCAGGCCACCGCGGTCCTCATGAAATATTAATGTTAAGGAATCGTTTGGATTTTTACTTGATATAGCTTAAAGAATGTGGCTACATTTGGGAATTCTCTGAAATATTTGTAAATGACTCCTCTGAGACACCATTAAAGACGGTGCACCATTTTGAAGCTTTCTCAATTTTGGTTGTTACAAATGCTTACAAAACGTTGAAAAGATGTAGATTGATTTTTCAGGGAAATCCAACTAAAGCAATTATATAAATTTATTTTTTTGGAACTATAAGTTCTTGTCTTAAATGTATAGTTGTGTATCTAACTACTAGCCAGCGTGCAAAGGGTTAAAGCATTGTTACGTTCGTATTTATCAAAATTGAAACTGTTTCGGAATTTGAAACATTTTCCTTATTTTATAATTATTTATTAAGAGTTATAAAGAAAATACTACCTAGTTTAAAAGTTCACCTATTTGCTCAAGCAATTGCCGATAACTTAAATACATTGCCTAATTTCTGAATTAAAAATCTGTTTCTCTTTAACTGTGTTAGACTGAAAAAACCATTGATTTTTAAATTAACTCTTTGCTGTCGCCTTAAATTTGGATATAGGTCTGATACTGGTTCGGAATTTCCGTTTAGCTAGCAATAATACATAGAATGTCAGATTATGAATTAAAAACAGTTTATTCATTCTCAATCTTGTGTAAACTTCGATATTATAAACAAAGTAACGTTTTAATGCAATGTTTTATCGTGAATACTATAGTTTAATTTACCATCGTGTGTCGTCTTTCCAAACGGTCTTTGTGAAGCTCTGGTTTTTGACAAGTGTGGCCAAAATGGTTCGTTTGGTGCCAATAATTCCACCCTTGAATTTGCATGGTGGTTCTAATAATATTGGGTTTCATAGTCAAAGTGGCTGGTTCGTGAATAAATTCCTTAGCCGTTTCTGTTCTTTCATAGAAAGTGCAAAACTGATTTATTCTAAAGGTCACCAACATAAGATATGATTTATCCTAAGAGTCGCTAAGATATGACGAATACAATTCAAGTTTAGCATGTTTTTGCTGTGCTGGCTGAGGGCTTAAATACGACAGGAACGGTAAAAATGCTTTGGTGGCTAAGAATACCAAACGACCGTAAGTGGTTAATACTACTTTCATTTATCAGATTTAAACGCGAGTCTTCCATTCGATCAACGAGCCTGATAAGTCACTGCAAGATTGGATTTTTGAACGAGAAAGTTTGAGTAAATAATTACTTCTTATCTCGAGCAAATTTTGGTGCGCCCCTACGGGGAAAGCATTTTAGATTTTTCATTGTGACTCTAGCATTCCATCAAATGTGATGTATTACTTCCTGTTAAAAGGAAAATATCTGGTTGTTTTCCTGTTTTTCCGCCACTAATGTGGTACACACCCTTTTCTTCAAGCCACTGACCTATTCTAGCGCGTGTGTCTTTGATGGATCAGTTTAAAATTTTCATTTCCAAAGGGAAGTGGTAACGTTCGACTGTTTTAAAGAGTTACAGATTTAGATTTTTCCCATTCAGGACAAATCTTGGTTTTTTTTCTGCGGTATGGATTGCTACTTTACCACGCCTGCAGCTTATGACTGTTTCTTAGTCATCAGTTTTCATTTGTGATTTTACTTTGGCAGAGTTCTTATTGATCCGTAAATTCGCCCACAGACTTTGATAGTAATGCCTTGTATTATTTGAATAGCAGATCTGTTGTAACCTTATAATTTGAGAATACTGAAATTTGATGACCTTTAAATTGCTTTGCATTGAACTGCTCATCAATTTGGAAGTGAAAATCAATTTTGCTGATTTATTTTAAAGGAACGCACACACACGCACACCCGAGTGAAAATGTTTTACAGTCAATAGTCAGTTTTTACATTTTTGACTCACACGAATTTATTTTATGCTCTGGTAACTTTCAATTTCATACATAATTACGAAGATGCATGTTAATATAACTTGCTATCAACAATGTAAGATTCTTGGAATAGTGTGCTTATTAAAGGAACTGAGAACATTTGCACATTAATAAAAATGAGTTTTCAATTTTAATTTAATGTAATGGGACACTTCAGTGATTACTGAAACGTATAATTCATTTTGGTCGGAGATGAATAGAATGAGATAAATTGGAGCTCCTATGATGAATATAATCTTTGCTTCCCCCTCTCCAAATATGCGCTCTTCAAATTTCAGTACGCACAGAACTACCGGATTTATTAATCATATTAAATTTTATACCGTAATATTTACAAATATTTCCCATCTGTTACGTTTTATTTCCCCTTTACAATAGCATTCTAAATCGATTTATCATGCAAAATATCTTCTTGATATTCAAGTTGTTCGACATTCGTTATTTCCTTGAAATTCTTATTAGCATATTTAAGTGAAAATAAATGCACTGTAATTATTAAACCTATGCTCATATTTTATGCTAATTTTGGAATGATTTCACTCTGAATTATTTTTTGACTGTACTAATTTGTAGTGAAGAAAATTATAGAACCCGAACACATTGGATTTGATATTAAACATCAAGAAATATTTTCTTGTTTAATTTTAAATAAATCACTTTTAATGTTAAATCTTCTAACGACTATCAAATTTTACTTGCGAAGAAATACCCTTTATTTAGTACTGAAATTTGAGCAATTTTCATTTTCGAGAACGTTTCGTGCTCTTTAAGGTACCCTTGGTTAAAAAAATCAATTTTTTTAAAAAATGAGACATTTTTATTGAACCAACACGCTTCAAAAATCACTAATAGAAGAAAAAAAATGCGGTCATCGTCTTTTTATTTTCTGGAGAAAAACTTAAATTTGATAAATTGTTAAATAAAGTGTTATGAAGAACAGATTAAATTTAAAATAATGAAAATACTTAATTTTTATTTCACCTATATATAGCTCAAACCACAATGGAACAGGCCACAAGATAAAAAAATTATTTTAAAAAAATTTCGGAGCATTTGAAGTAGCCATTAATGATTTTTATTAATTTGTCTGTATTTTGAGCTTAAGGATAAAATCCGCGGTCAGTCACACCCAAAAAGTAAGTTACATGCATCCCAAATTTCATTTTTTTTTTTTTTTTTTTTTTTTTTTTTTTTTGAGGGATTTTTTTCGTGACCCAATCGCAGCGAACACATCCATTCCTCAGAAAATGCGTTTTGATATTGTATTTGTAAATTAATTCACCAGAATGAGCTGGAAAAATTGTTTCCACTTTTAATTGAAATGCCAAAAATAAAGTAGTACAGTGACTATAAAGTAGGAGCGACTGAGTAGGAGAGTGGCTATAAGCATATCAATTTTTTTCGCAGGAATTTCTCATTTCCTGTTTAAAATATTCCTTTTCCCTTTTAATTTGCCACATATTATTGAAACTAAGGTACCTATAGTTCTCTCGCATATATTAGACAGTGTTTTAGAATCTACGAAGTTTCGACTTCATTTTCAAGTCATAAAATTTTTTGGATAAAACTTTTTACCCTACCTTAATGTGGTTATCATGCTATTAAGGGTGATTAGTCGATTACATTCGCCAGTTTTAGTGAATGTGATTAACTGTTATTAATAACAGTAAAATGATTGAAAGCCGCTTCTTCATATTTCAAGTTTTGCTGCGACATTCTTGTCAGCCTATGTTAGACCAATCTTTTCTACCCATCATCAATTTTTCTAGAATTTATTTTGAGCTTCCATTTTTAACCTATTCACACGCACGGTGTATATATATATAATATATATATATTGCAAAACAAATTTTTCTGATCTATGTCGAATATTTGCTGTTTACACAACAGCCGAAAGTTAAAGTCTATATTGAAGAGTTAGTGGAAAGAGTTTTCCCTCGCTTAGAAGAAAAACGCCTCTAGACGCTAACAGGGTGTTAGCCAGAACCACTACTCCAGGATGGAACTTAAATAGAACTTCATCTGCAATCCGAAAGGTCTCCTTCAAAGCAAGACTCTATCTCTCCACCTCCAGAATTTCCATTCGTCCATGTCAGTTCTCCATCGGCCAATCGCCCAGCAAATATTTCTCTCAATTGTGGCGCCAGCGTGGCATGAGACTGTCCACCAATGACGCGTCGTAGCAACTGACCACTCTGGAACACTTTTCAATGATATTTTTTCGAAAAGTGTCCATCTGATGTTTGACACTCCTTTCCTTTGAAGATGCGACAGGTTCTTCTCTCCAATGAACTTCACGTGTGGTCTTCCGCTGAATTACTAATGACCAAAGGCAGCCACCACTGTGAAGACTACCTATCCCACAATCTGGCGGCCTATAACAATGGAGGGTGTTAACATGGCGTGAACAGCTATCTGGAAATGACGCTTATCGTGAATGGGACAAAGAATCTGTTATAACGCTCCCATCTTGAAACGCTCTATAGCCGATTTTTTAAATGCAAATCGATAAAAAATGAATTCTTAAATTATCAATTTTGCCCTCTTTCGTCTTGTATACCTGAATTTTAGACTAAAACACGGTTGTTTTTTATTTAAAATTGCACGTATTTCAATTTGACCACGATTAAGCATTCGTTGAATTTAGTTAATGTATTGTCATGCTCTCAACTTATCCAAAACGGATGTTAATCCAGTACGACTATTCCTTTTTTTTATGAAAAAAAAATGTTTAATAGCTGCATACGTTAGGAAAAAATGTTTAAAAAAATTGATTTATTTTTCTGGTGAAACTTTAACTTGTAAAATGTGCCATTTGGTTACTGAGTGAATTAAAACAATATCCCAGGGATATAAATCATGTTATGACAATTCTGCAATAAATATTCCTTTTAATCATATTTTTTACAATGGAAATAAAACATTTTGATAGTAATTTTAATGGCAGAATTATTCGTATAACAGGCACCTTGGTATATTTTTATGCACCCAGTTTAAATCTAACTCTATTCTTATCATATATCCATGTTTTTCTGCAAAAGTTTACTTGTTTTAAATGCGTTTTAATAATCTAAAGAAAAAAATTAGAATTCCTACTTAGATCAATCAATTTTATTTTAACTACCTTTTTATTGAATAATTATCAAATTAAGTATCAGAGGGATTTTCATAAGAAGTGAAAAATACTGAAATTCTCGCATTTTATCGATTGAACAACTGTCTGTTTCAATTTTCTTTACAAATTGCTAAAACTCTATTTAAAGTATTAAAAATTAGAATCAATGGAAAAAATTAAGATTTCAGAAAAATGTATTAACGTCGAGTATCATCCACTACAAGTTTAATAGTTGTGCTTGAACTGGAGTGGATGAATAAAGTAGTTTATTAATTATTGAAAGTTTGAACAAGGTATATAAATATCAAGATTTAAAATTTTTGAAATGTAGGGTAGGTTCGAAGACATTGAAAGCTTTTGAATTTTTAAGTTCGCTTTATTATCTCTCTACTGGCATATTTGCAAACGGCGCAGACCATCAGAAGTGCAAAAAAAGGCAAATTTTCTCGTTATATGACCTATTTTGATAGGGAAAATATTGTTTACAGGGCTAATATATCAATTCTCCAAAGGATTTCGGCATACGTAAGTTTCAGAGCAGCGGAAACAAGGGAATCTTTTTAAAATATTTGTTTAGGTCATCAGCGTTCATCCATCACTCTCACCGCGGGAATCGCTGACTGAAAAACTTTACAAGGCATTTCTTAAATTAAGTAGATATGTGGAATCGGATCAGGAAATAAGAATTTTTAGAATGAAGTTACTATGGACTAAATTAAGATAAACTTTAGGAATTTGGATTTAAATTAGATGTTAAAATATCATTACATAAATATAGATTACAAAGAGAGTTTGAACTAATAGTAGGAATTGAAGGTTTCCAATCGCTCATTGCTGCACCTTTGAAACAATTACTGGGAGCTTATGAAAGGGAGTAAAAAAAATATTTAGCTAAATGGTTGCATGATCCATTGATGAAAGAAATTTGAGGAAGAGAGGAACGCGGTGAGAACCGCTATCATGATATATATATTGAGCCATCTGTACAATCATTCTCTGAAACAATGAGTTAGGCAATATTGTTCAGCGAATATTTCATTGCCATTAAATATGAAGTCTCTATCGAATTTGGTGCAAACAGCTCCCCTCCTTGTGGTATTCGTGTTGAATATATTACAGCCAGAGAAGGCCATGTGGGGGGGGGCAGTGGATGCCCCAACATGATTAGCACTAAAAGGATTTTCTAAATCGTAAAAGTGCAATGGAAAAAAAAGGAGAAATTTAATTTGAAAATATGTTTATAGATGCGTCTAATGCAAGTGATATGTCCGCGTTTCCCTGGAAAGGGGGTGCAGTAGCTTCTGAAGGTAAAGATCTCTGAGCACAAGAAGTCTGACTCTGGCTCAAATAAAAATGAAACACACACACACACACAAGCTTTCCCAGCCCCTTTTTATAAGGGGCACATTCGCATATCTCGCAGATGGAACACAGAAAAACCACCGGGACTCCAACCCAGGACACCCAGATCAAGGGAAAGACATGCTACCCCTATGCCAGGACGCCGGCTATGCAAGTGATCAACATATTATAAACATAAGTTAAAAATACGTATAGTGTATTTATCTCGCTTACTAGATCAGATTGCTTGTTGTATTTTGATATGAAAACGCTTAATATTGCTAGAAATCTGATTTGCTACGGGAGTTTTTGAATAAAAGGAATGCAAACAATGGGCAAGACATAGAGCAATATGTACTGAATGATAACACATTTAGAAATAATTTGAGTTTTTTACGTTGCTAGTAGCTATAGAGAATCCAAAATGCTATTTTAACAAATTAAAATTAATGAGGAATTATCTTGGCTTAAACATGTGTGAAAAAAGCTCAAATGCACTTGCTGTATGCTATGTACAGAAAAATCACCATTTCTTTTTTTAAAGTAAACAGCACAAATAATCATGCTTCAAATAAACATGCGATAGTAATGTATATTTTCGTACTTTTTTTAGTTTAAAAAAACAAGGTCAGATGGTTTCTTCCATCCAGGTCTCTGTGGAGAAGGCCGGCACTGATTGCAGAGAAACTCTTGCAATCAAAACATTCCCAAACTAATGGAGTACCCGGATTACCAAAATAGCCCGCTTCGTGTCCACAGTCCAGCTTCCTGTTTCTGAAACCAGTCGAGATTAAATTCCAATTACACAATTCACTTCTTGTTACAATCGCCTTGAATCATCGGACGAGGTTGCATTTCTTAACCTGCTCATCCGTTTCTCTCTCGGAACCAGTTTTACTCTCTTCCTGCCTGTCCGTCCACTCATGCGGTTCGCAGAGCCATCTCTTCTGCTTTCGTCAGAAGAGCCATCTCGGGTGAAATGGGGCTCTTAGGGATGAGACGAGCCCTCGGGATGGATTCGATCGTTTCGTTCACCCACTGCTCAGGATCGCTGGAGTGAAGACGATTTCAGTCTGTTCCCACTGGATTAAGGAATCGAACATTGACTGGTTCATGAAGAACCCGAAATCTTTCCACTATTCTAAAGGTGTGCGACTACGTTCGTTATGAAACTGTAGTTTTACACGCACACGCGGGTTGGAATTTTAAGTGGTAACTATTTACATTGAGTACAAAAGCAATCACGTCCACGTTCCGTATTTAATTGTACATTTAACAATAGTAAAATGTACAGTTAAGTGGTAAATTTCTTAAAATTCGAAAAGGGCGTCTTTTTCTGGAGGAGTGGTACAGACTAAAATAAGAGGTCCTAAAGTCCTTTAGTATAAAGGTTTCATAAAATTTTGTAGATAACTTAAACATATTGCCCAATTTCTCATTTAAAAAAAAAATCCTATCCGTAAATATTGGGGTTTGACTGATAAGTAACATGAATTCTCATTTTTTTCGCCTTGTGAACAATAAACAGAAATATTTTTTTAGCTGAACACGTTACACATTGTATTGTTTAGAAATTGTAGAACATACTGATAAATGTCTTAAAACCAAATTTGAAAAAAATGTGCATTGGATTTTATCTTGCGAGTTTCTCTAATAAAATTTTATCAAAAATTGGAATTAAAAAAAATGGCATTTTAAGAATGTAAAATGGTATTAAAATGTTTATAAATATAAAAACGAGTGAAACCTCCCGAAACTGGGACTTGTAAGCAAAATTCAGTCGGTTTTATGAAAACTATATACATGCAATGAAATTTTTTGCTATACCACTTCCAGGGGGGGGGGCAAAAAATCAACTTTGCAATCTACCTTAACAGGAATCTGGATTTCATTTTCACTTCGTATTCCTTCATTAAAAATTCTCCTTTAATGAAACAATACAACCTCTTGGAATACAATCTGTTTGCAATATTAAAATTTCACGTTTAAAGGGAAGCTAAACATTTCTTTTCAGTAGTAAATTCAACTTGATAACATCCTGATTTGAGGCATGACCCTTTATAAACATACTTTAGTCTGATATTTGCTCAGTCGGAATTTTTTTGCTATCCCCTTCTTTCCAAGAAAGAAGGGGTTGTAAGTTATGGTTTGCTGAACTTGCACGTTTTCAAATCTATCGGAGTTGTAAAAAATTGCCTATAATGGGACAAGTTTAAATTTAAAATATAATTACTTTTTAATTATAAGGGAAATGAAATCGCATACAAATGATTTTATAGATTCAAAATTGAATACATTTCATTTGGAAATAATGCGTTTGAATTTTTCACTGATAAATTACAATTTTGATACAAAGCTTGCTGCTGCCGAATTAGTAAATAGGCAAGAAGCCTTTGGGAAGCCATTCTCATTGTTTATGGTATCTTCGGAGGAAAAAAACTTATGGCTGTGGAACAACTTTTGGGGCCCACCAAAATTTGCTTGTTTATTCGTTCCTGGATTTGAGTTTTCATCCCTCCCCTCCCCATTTCAGTTCGAAACCTGGACTCTTTAGGAACACCTGCTGCCCAAAACAGACAATTTGAATGCCTAACTTTGACGAAGACTCGATGGTTGAAACACTGAATTCCAAAATTTAGCTTAATTTGGAGACTTTTAATGGTTCTTTTCCCTCTTCTAGTTCCTTCCGAGTGGCATAAACATGCAATACGTTCTATTTATAACTCTTCTCTAATATTTTGCATCGACACTTTCTATTCATATAAATGATCCACCACGCACCAACCTTAGCCGCAAATGACGGATTTTAGAGACCGCAGGAATGCCGAGTTCATCTGCCAGCGGCATCACGACGCTGTTGCCATTTCCGGTTTACCTTAATTTAATCGAATAACCAAAGAAATTTCATGTTTGGATTTAAAGGAAGCTGTCGCATAATGGCAACAGCTGTGTGCCCCGAGTATAATTGATATAAGCATTTAAAAGGAAAGAGTTCTCTGAGGGACGCCTTTTCTCAGAAGCCGATTAATGCCGACAGTCGAGTGTCGTTTACCTCTAGTTAAGGTCAAAACCAGAATTTAATAGTGCAGATAGTTATGAATATTTATAGACGAGGAAAGAGGTTGTCGGAGAATTTACGAAGAAGCCTCGGTTCGTTTTCAAAACTATTCCACAGT
This sequence comes from Argiope trifasciata, assembly GCA_026543055.1. Taxonomy (NCBI): domain Eukaryota; kingdom Metazoa; phylum Arthropoda; class Arachnida; order Araneae; family Araneidae; genus Argiope; species Argiope trifasciata. The sequence continues at coordinate 447,514 of JAPMOQ010054519.1, forward strand.
TGAGATGATATAAATCAATTTTCATTTTTGCTCTAACTCCAATAGGTGTGCTTTCCATAAAACTCTTTGCTTACTTCCTAGTTTTTTTCCCCAGACTTTTGTGGATCTAAGCATTGAGCATTAACGGTCCTGTCCAAGATTTTTTAAGTTAAGAATTCTAGTATAGTGAAAGAAACCAAATACCCATTTAAATCTTTTATTTACCTACATACTTCAAAGCATCGTTTAAATCCGGCTGGTTTCGCCGCAGTATGACTGTTTTTTCTAAAAGTATTTAAAAGAACACGAAGAGTATTTACAACTGAAAGCAGTAGTTATCAATATTTAAAAACTTTTTAATTATTAAAACTATTTCAATAAATCAATATCAATCAGTCCTATCTTGGATTTATTCTTACCAAAACTTAACCGACTCAAAATAAAATTTGAAAAACTGATGCTAAAATATTCTGTAAATAAAGAGTTAAGCGCCTTCCCCCCCCCCCCAATTGATTGTAACAAAAATGTGACGCAATTTAGCTTCTAAACTACAATTTTAATTTCAAAATCCTGTATTCAAATTTAATTTATCAAAAACATCGCTGTTTTCTTTTTTTTCTTTTGCTGTTGCGTTTGCATGAATTCGAAAAACAAATCAATGAATAATTAAATCTCTTGATATTTAAAATTTGAGATGCATCCATACTTAATGTATTCAAATTGTGTAACAAATTTTATCCAGCTAGTTCTTTCTGTACATTTCGTTCACGAGAATGTCGTGAATTATCCATATTGTTTTCTAGTTATATTGGATAACATTGCTTTCAGGTGTTGGTAGTAGGTTCAGTATAATTTTTGAATAAAACCTGGGTCGCCTTGTGTTTTTTCTTGTTGTGTGTCGAGCTTTGTGCATAAATTCATTGTAAAGAGAACCCTTTTCCTGTCTAATCACATAAAATTTAATTAGTATTTGAAATTTAAGTTTTAAGATTACAATACATTTTCTATATTTTGACGGACACACTAGGGTAATACATACCGAAAAATGTGGCGAACAGACAATGTAATATTATATATAAAATATTATTCAGAAGTTTTCATAGATCTAAAATTGCATATCTTTATCTAGTTTATTTTCACTTCATTATTTGGGTATGGAAACCTATTTGAGCATCTATCAATCTATTGGCTTTCGTAATTGAGGTTAATTATTTGAACTATCTCAATGTTGAAATGAAGTATTGTTCGATCATTCAGTTTTGCAAATTTATTGGAATGAAATATTAAATGTTTCTTTTAAATTTGACTTTGTTAGAAAGTAAGCGCCATCTAAGTGGCATTTAGAATGAATTGGAAATCAATAATTGGTGCAGTTGAATTCAGCGATTTCAGTCTCGTGAGGTTAATCGTGGCACGTTTCCACCCAGATTCGAAGGAATGTCCTCTTGCTTGTCCTGCGGATTGCAAAATCGAAATGGCGTGCGATTTATTTTCCGTTATTATGAAATATTAACATTGTGGTGATCGTTAATTGAAATCGGCTTATTTAGTTCTAAATCTAAAAAAGCAAAAAGTTACGAATTGTGGTATTACTGGAAGGATGTAATTATAATCAATCGCAGTCAAAGGTTATTTTTACTTTCACGTATACTAAGAACGCAATATTTTAATGTATATCAACGTTTTAGACCTTCCTGTCATATATTTTTGGAATTTCATTTCTTTATCGGTGCCGATGATAACTCAAACCTTTTCAGCTAGAGGACTGAAATTTAGTATACACCAAATTTGTTGATTTACTATCAAATTTTGAGCAAAATATATTTATGCATTTATTTGGATCAAAATGTTAGCTTTAATTCAAGTAGAATTTAATCACTCTTTTGTTTATTAAACGTTCTGGTTCCTTAAATATTAGTCATTAATCTATATCTAATTATAATAATAAACATTATGCTCAACATATTTTGTTTGGTATTCATCCATCAACTTAGCCGAATGAATGATAAAAAGCCCCTGAGCCTTGGAGATTCCCCAGAATCTCCATCATTGGCACTGAGCAAAATATATTCAGAGGGAGCATATATGGCTGTTCGAATTAACACAGCTACAAAATAGATTCCTATTCGCGTTAGTTTACTGACATTAGTTATATTAACGTCCGTTTCAGTCGTTTAGTTATATTAACGTCC